>WAAD01012802.1:1371-12607 GCA_013389945.1 Fregata magnificens
TCCTGGTTTACACCATACAATCAAGTTCACCGTAAGAAGACAACCAAGTTATATTCCTGGGTTTAAAACCACTAATAATAACCAACAAATAGTTAAACATTTAACATGTCTTGCTGTGGAGAGGAGCAATTGGGCTTTAGATATCTACTGAAATCTCTTATTCCATTGCTCTGACTTCGCATTGCTTTTTAACCAATTTAGAAAGGTACTCAGTTTCAGCAGTGTCTGCTGTGCTGTAAAATGAAGGCTTCACTAACTGCTGCTTACCTTAATAGTTTTCAGATTGCATCCCACATAGCTACAAAAAGGGAAACATCAGCTATATTTACAATGTCAAGAAAGACAACATTTTTTTTCCTTAAGCTTTCATCTTGTTTGCTCCCTTAAAAACACTAAAAATGAATAGAAAAGAATTTCCTGGGGAAAACTCTGAAACACTTAGATAAAATAGAAGGAAATGACAGTGAAAGAGAATGACAGGCCTGTGTGTCATGGATGGGGGTGGGAGACTTCAAATTATGAAGCAGAGGGTAAGAAGCAAAGTGTTTCTTCGTAGTCAGTGGCTAAAAAGTCATGACATTATTAATCATTTGTATAGGACAAGAAATGTGCATGGCTCTGTACTGTGAAAGATAAATAAATAGATGGATCTGTCATGGGTTTACATTTTAAAGGAAGGGGAAAAGTCAAAGGAACACAATACTGTACATGTAACCATCACAGCTTTCAAGTTTTAGAGAACAGCTGAAGTTTTTATAAGGTCAGGAGTGTTCAGTAGTTGAGAAACACTTTCTGAGTATCTTCTGTCACAAAAAGCTGTTTCAAACCAACCTATTTCTCTCCTGCAAAGCTGTATTGATTTCAGTGAAAATTTCTGCAGTGAGAAAGGATTTTACTTCAGAAAAGATTCAAATTGCACTTTGAAATCTATTCTGGAAAAAAAAATGTTATTTGATGTCATTAGATGATATTACTTAAGTAACATAAGTTGTGCATGTAAATGTTTCTGGGCACCTGCTAGCTTATGTTTCTTGCCATCACTAGGCCTTCATTTGTCTAGGGTAACACAAGACTTAGATTTGATTTATACTGAAATATTTTGGGGAGAATAAGTTGGTATATATGCTACTTACCTTTATCCAGGTAAATTGGCTGCTCACTAAGAAGCCATTCAGCTTGCACAGCCAGCAGAGAAAGAGGTGTAAGTGTCTTCATTTTCTGTGATCGTGATTCACAAGAACAAGAAGGTAGATCTGGAGGCTGAGACAATTACTACCCTCCATTTGCTAAAAGGTGATCCTACAAAAGCTTGAGCCCAGAAAGCATTGTTCTAAGGAAATGTGTCAAATTACTTTTCAGTGACACAAACAGTAAAACAAATATCAAACTGCCACCCTCATTAAAGTGGATTTCAGCCAGCGTTAGGACCAACCAAGGAGCTTGCTCATGCCCCTTTCTCATTGATGAATTAAGTCATCTCTCCTATTTGATTCCTAAACTGGCCTAGCTAGGGATATGCCACGCTTCCAAGCAGCAAAGCATTTACTAAATCACAATGTTTGTGAGTCACATCTAACAACCACTGATGTGAAGAGCAAATTTGGCAGAGGGATCGCATTGTTATACCCTTCTGTTTTGTGTATCATCAGCTGAAGTTATTTTTCAGAACAATGCTGAATGCCTATTACATACTGCTTCAAGCATGTCAGTATATATTAATATTACACTGACCAGCCATATTTCATTTTCATGGATGTCATGAAAGGAGTCAGGGAGGTAATATTTATGTTTTAGACATACAAGGTTACCCTCAGGAATGTGAAAGCAAATTAATTTTAAAGTAGGTTAGGTAAACTGCATTTAGCTCCCTCTCGTATACTGCTTTTAAGAATTCAATTTTTATGTAGCTTAATTCAAATTCAAAGAGAATTTAATCAAATCAAATTCATGCCACCTTAGCACCTAAAAATCTAAAGCTGTAAGAATGCTCGACTTCAAATGCACCCCTTTATATAATTCAGATTCATCTTCTCAATTTTGATCATGTTGTCAACCTGCCAGTTGAATTCCTGCATATTCTAACTTGTTTTCTTTTAATAAATACAACACTTCTAGGCTGGAAGATGCTGGTAGCTGTCAGGGTTCATAATTTTGACATATTTGTGATCTCAAACCTCAGTATAGCTGGCTAGTAGACTCTCATATAAACTCACTGAGAAAATAATTAAATACCCTTTTGCTTAGCAACAAATGAAACGGTAGAAACTGCTGCCCAAGTCATGGACCAGCAAGGTGCTAAGGAAAGTTGGACTGTACCAGTCAAAAAGCTTTCTCTGGGACATTTGGCAAACACAGACAATGGGTTCAGACTGGATCATAAAGGTGTATATGTGTGAGTGTGAAGAGAACCTAACAAAAATGCAGTCAAAAAAGAGTCAGGGCCAGCGAAGGAAGTACCAGCAGCATGGCCCTGGAAGAAATCCAAAGAGGGAGAGAAAGTTCTAATTTTGGACAGAATGCTGGCTTAAAACAGATTTAACTTTCTGAACAAAGAAACTGCCTCCTGTTGTTTGTCCCTACTGTATTCAGAATTCTGTGTACTTTCTTTGTAAACAGCAGCACACCCCCCAGATCTCAAACTCCCCAGATTTAATTTGTTTTACATCAAGAGTCTTGACTGAAAGCAGAATTATATGCCTGGGGTACTTGATATTTGGTTCATAGCTACTGTTTTTCTAAAACCGCTGCCTTTGTTAACTCTATTCCTCAGCTTCTTTTGCACAGCTACAAGTGGGTAGCAGTCTTTGGCAGAAAAACCAGTCAATTCAAGAATCTAAACACTACTTGTTTTTTCTCCTTGCATATTGTGCATTGACGTAAATAGCAGAACAAGTCACCATATCTTTCTCTCCCTGCACTGGTCCCTGGCGATGCGGGGCACCCCTGCAGAAAGGCATTGAATGATACAATCATAGAATCATTTAGGTTGGAAAAAACCTTTAAGATCATTGAGTCCAACCGTAAACCTAACACTGCCAAGTCCACCACTAAACCATGTCCCTAAGTACCATGTCTATATGTCTTTTAAATATGTCCCAGGATGGTGACTCAGCCACTTCCCTGGTTCCAATACTTGACAAGCCTTTCAGTGAAGTAATTTTTCCTAATATCCAATCTAAACTTCCCCTGGTGCAACTTGAGGCCATTTCCTCTCGTCCTGTCACTAGTTTCTTGGGAGAAGAGACCAACACCCGCTTCACTACAACCTCCTTTCAGGTAGTTCTAGAGAGCGATAAGGTCTCCCCTCAGCCTCCTCTTCTCCAAACTAAANTTTTGTTGTGGCCCAAGTGGAGGACCTGGCACTTGGCCTTGTTGTGCTTCATACAGTTGGCCTCGGCCATCAATCCAGCCTATCCAGATCCCTCTGCAGGGCCTTCCTAGCCTCAAGCAGATCGACACTCCTGCCCAACTTGGTGTCGTTTGCAAACTTACTGAGGTAGCACAATGTCCTGGGCTTTTTTCAGCCAATGTCAACCCACATCCTCCTCTGCAACACAACAGCTTTGTGAGAATGCCCCTCATCTGACCTCTCCTCTCAGTCTTCTGGGAAACTAGTGGAAATGATTAGCAAGAGGTAAAAGATGCTCATGGGGACCTGTCTCAAAAACACCACAGTCACAGTGATGAAGCAGCTTGGAGGGGAAGTTATTCTGCCTGAAGCATGATATTCTTCTGTGAATACTCTCATTTTATTCCTGCTGTGGTTTTCTTATCTCTCTGGCTTAGACAAATACACTGTACACCACGGAGCCTATGATCAGGTATTAACAAACTTCCAATGATTTTAATTTCCCTAAACACTTTCTTATCACTGACTTTGATTTCCAGTTACTCAACTGAACAGTATGGTAGATCTCCAACGTCTACCACCTTGCTTTCATGGTTGGCATGTAAATCAGTCCCACAGCTACACCTGTGATATAATGATGTAACAAACAGTGAGAATGAGTAAAAATTATGAGAGTGTGAGGGTATGAAAGGTAACAGAACACCTTTGTTTCAGTTGGAAACCAAAATATAGGCTCATCATTTCTTTTCTCCTGCTATTCCAAGCCTCTCCTTCCCTTTCAGATAAGGAGCTAAGGAGAGCCTTATACGAACACATGGCTTGTATTGGTGCCTTGGTGTTCTTAAATGGGACAGATAGTTCTTCTAGCTTGCTGTCCTTCAGGAAGAATATTGTGCATCAGCTCAAGTGACCAGATTAACGAAACCCGTTGCAGGCTGATGTAGCCTTTTTTTAAAATAGGATTAAGAGTTTCCATGAGTATGGAAAGGGAGCAGAAGAAAGTGATCTCGTAAAGCCAGTTTAACCCACAGAGGATGAAGCTCGTTCTGATAGGTTAGCATTCTTGACAGCAAGATGAATGTAATCAAACTCTGCAGTGGCACCTTGAATTCCAATTTATATTATCACCTCCCATGGCCCTTTTTGTTTACTAAGGATTTCCAGATCACACATTTGCATCTGAATACGAGGTAAGTGCTGCTATAGGAGCTGTAACAGCAATTCTCTATTGCAATAACTCCTTTCTGTCTTTCCAGGATTTGCCATGGGTAATGATGTTTTTTGCTGCTGGCTAGCACAATGAAGCTGAAGTACAGCCTTGGGTCAAGACCCATATCTTTACAGGGTCAGATTGGTCTTTATCTAGCTCAGCATCTTCGACCGCCTGCACTGCTGCTCAGGCAGAAGAAGAAGGAAGTCTGCATGTCAGGAAGATTGCTTCCTATTGCAGCATGAATAACCCAACTGGTAGCAAGTTGGCTATGTGCCATTCAAAATTGAACAGCCAAGTCAAACTGGGTCAGGTTTGCACTTTACCAGGGTAATGCTGTCTAGTTAGACACTGGCACAGGAGCATTTTCAGATCAGAGCCTGCTCAGCCATGGGGGAGGAAGAGAGAGCAAAGGAAGTTTGGCTGTCAGAAATCTTGTTTTATCTTGTACTGTAAATAGCCAACTGGCAGCTGGTCAGGCATTAAAAGTTGAAAGGTCTAGTGGCACCTGTTTTAGGTACATCCCTTCCTCAGTTAATGGGCTGAAAGCATAAGCATCAGGCAGCAGCCTCAACTGACAGCTGAAGTTGCTTTCCATTTCAGTTGTGCGGTGGACTATGTTGATCTGTAAGTTGTGAGTGTATGCCCTGCCTATGGGTACACAGCTCAGGTTGATATTGTCATCATCAGTGGATGAGGCAACCGCTGTTCTGGCTGTCAAGCCCAATCTGCTGCCCATTAAAGACAGAGAACCAACTTAGGATGCTGTTCATGCATGCTGAACTGGCTCCATGAAGTCCTCTTTACTCTCATATGTGTTACAGTTGGTTTGTGGTAAAGTGAAAGTCAGTTCTGAAAGTCAATTCAACTTTCCTATGGATCATGGTTTTAAAATTCACCCTTTTAAGAACAACATCCCTGAGATGGCTAAAGACAAGAGAACTAAAAGTTTCATTTAAAGGTGGAGAGTGCAATCACATGCCATAGATATGAAGCTACTATTACTTTCTTGCACAGTGAACCTTAACATGTGCTTCAGCTGCACAGCTAGGGCAGCATGCAGTTTTGCTCTACATTTTCATTTGGTCTTATAGTCTGACTAACACAACCACCTACTGCTTCCCACCTGAAGAGAGGATGTGCTGGTTGCATCTGCCTAGAGGAAAGAATAAAAAACAAGCAAAAGGAAGAAAGAGCAGAAGGGAAAAAAAGATTGCTAGAAAAGACATGGAGCACAGTCTGATGGCACTTGAGGCCAGCGATGCTATTCCTCCTCTCACAAAGGAGTTGTCCATAATAACAAAATGTATGCGCTAACAGAATATTACTCAGGTTGTAAAGTCAAACACCCAAAGGTTAGCAGAAGACAAAGTAGAGAAGGTGTGAGCAGGAGGGTTCTAACCAGGAGAGGAATGGGTTCGAGCGCCTTCATCAGTGTGGAAACCAAATGAGCTCACCCACTCAGTGAGGAAGGTTCGTCGGTGGGAGCAGCGAGGTGGAGAGAGGCAGTCAGGGGGTCTGGAGGGAAGAAGTCCTGTTTCTCCCGTGCTTGGAGGAAAAACTGAGGTTTTGATATGTGACTTTGCTTTAAAGGTGTTAGAAACCTTAATGAAAAATGAGACGAGGAGTGTAAGGATTGGCTATCCTTGTCAGATGGTTACTGGAGGTGTTATGAGAAGGGCTTGTACCCTGCAGTGGTGAGGGACCTCAGAAAATGGAGGTAGGGTTAAGTGCAGGGAGAATCTAGAAGTGAAATACACAACTGTGTCTCAGTTATGACTGCATGTTTCTCCCTTGATGAGCTCTGGGGCTGATTTTCAACCAAGCTGGCTGTTCCCGAGAGTGTTCATGCTCTCCTGAAAGGCACGATTCTTAAAAGAGTTCCTGCCAATGCACAGGGCAGGTCAAAACAAGACCCTGTCTCTTGCATCCACTCAGATTGAACTGTATGGGAGAAAGTGTAAGTGGTTATTCATGGTAGTGGTGATGCACAGATGTAGTGTAGTCCCTTTTTGTACGCCTTTTGCATTCCTTTCTCCCACCAGCAGGAAGCTGACCCCAGTGCCCCAACCCAGCCCTGGGCCACTGGGCAACCCTGGCAGCTGTGGTGCAGCCACTTTGGCCCTGGGAGCTGTTGGGTCCGTTTGAAGCTTTTCACCGTCTAACATGGTAGGGAAAAGCCTCACATCTCTCCTGTAAAGCTGATTGCAATGGCTTGCACCCCACAAGACCAAGCTGGAAAACTTTTGCTCAGTAACCAGTTTATAAAATGCAGTGGTCAGGAGGTACCAGCCAAGAAGATGCCTTGGCTGGAGAGGACAGGGCTGCAGGGCAAGGGAGGTGTAGTTGCTCTGACAGCCTTGCCTCCGGGCATGCTCCTGCATAACTGATTCAGAAAGTGGCAGGAGGGTCAGTAATGTGAAAGTACAAGGTAAGAAAAAACCTGCAGAATAAGGCTTGAAAAGCTACATATTTAATTAAATGGTTTTGGATGGTTTTCAAGTTTGAATAGTGTAGGATAGCTTTCTACTTGCTGGGCAACTAGGCCTTGTCTTCATGTTAACATCATAATGAAGCTCTAAAATGAAAGAAATTTTAGGGATGTTTGATATACTGGTTGGAAGGTGTTTAATATTGGTAAGATTACCTATTTTTTTAATCAACCTAGATCTCCAAAATGATTATGCTGTCCTTCCCTGCTCCCCTAACATTTTTTTTTATGACTCATGGCAATTCAGATCAAGATTTTAAGGTCAAAAGTTGAAGACAGTTGAAAGCAAAAAATTAAAATGGGGAAAATCTTCTGACATACAAGCAAATGCTCCTCTCCTGAAAACACTGTAATTGAGGTGCTTGAGCTGCAGAAAAGAGAAGGTGGCAGATTATTTTTGGCAAAGAGATCTTTAACTGCACACTTACAAACCTGCATTTGCACAACAAGAGCAAGTCTAGGTTTGCTGACTGTGCTGCTTTATGAAGCTGTTCTTTTGGGATGGTATGAATGGGATGAGACCACCCTTCACATCCTGATTGGCAGGATTTTATGGTTGCTGTCAATCCAAAGGGATTGCTGGCTCTTGGAAATGATACTGAGTGCACTGGGTCTGTCATTCTGTCTGCTTCTCTATCACACTGGGGTATTCTTTTTTCTTTCAAGCATTTCATAAGAAAAGGATGGAAATGGCTCTGCAGCAGTGATCTTAGAGTAGATCCCCCTGAACACTTAGGGTCCCCTGTAGGAAGCTGATCAGTGGTCTATGCACTAGGGTCCTGAAGAGTTAATCAGAAAAAGTAAAATGGAAAAAGAGGAAACATTTTTTTAAAATACAAAAAGAAAAAGCAGAAGCATAAGAAAATATAATTTGCTAGTTTGCCACCATCTGTCAAAAATGCATGCAAGTAATTACTTGCACTTGCTCTCCTCGGTATGCATGATAAGTTCTACACAAAAATTGGTTCTACGTGGAAGCCTAAAAATGCAGAACTAAAGCCCTGGAAAAATAAACATGGAAGTATGTGATTGTAAGAAACTGAGGAAGCAGGTCAAACCATCTGCAAGGTTATTAGTCTCCCACAGAGAGACTACTGGGGCAACAGAAATGAAAAAGCCCTACATTATCCAATGGGGTATGAATAGTTGGGTGGTTTCATGCTGCACAGGGATTGGATCTGCTAATACAATTTAGGTAGAAGGACCACTGACCTCACTGCTGAAATCAGGCATGTTAGTAGATGTCCTCATCAGATGTTCATTAGTAAAATGGGTGCAGCTATTTAAAATGTATTTGTCCCACAGTTGCATGTTACAGAAGAGTGAGTGGAAGCGGCTGCACAAACATACCTCATCCCCTTCAGAGTGAAATTAGGCAGGTTTTCTTAACCTGGGGATGATATCATTAAAATGGACTAACTGCACTGGAGTGGGTGACATTTGCACAATCCTCTCTCATAGAATCATAGAATCATAGAATCATTGGGTTGGAAAAGACCTCTAAGATCATCAAGTCCAACCATCAACTAACACCACCATGACTCCTAAACTAGACCCTGGAGTGCCACGTCTACACCTTTTTTGAACGCCTCCAGGGTAGACGACTCCAATGACTCATGATCTGTTCTGCTGCTTGGCTGTGGGGTGGTTGCCTCCCAGAGAGTGACGGTAACAAGCATGTATGAACTACTATTATTGTAAGCGACCCCAGACTTTTCTGTAGGAAATATTTCAGAGTGGCATTAGTTTTGCTGGTGTCTAGTCTCAACTGATTGCTCATGTGAGGTCTGCCTCATACAATCCTTTTAGAACTTGCAATGTAGTTAATTCCAGTTTAATAAAAACTCTCATTAGGGGACAGCTCTTAATATTTTTCCCTTAAGTAAGATTACATTTCTTTCTAAGCTCCCAGGCAGTGTTTGCATGTGCATTTATCAGACCTATATCATCTTGGACCTGTTTGGTCTTGGTGATGCTCTCATAGACTTCCAAGATGATAGATTGTACTAGGCACTATCCTGTTTCAATTTCAGTGTAACTTTCTTCACAGCAGGACTTCATCATTGTTGTTAGTTTTCATGGTATTTATGTGGCTGGCTGTAGAGTTGATTCTCTCTCTTGTACAAATGTTTTATATACTGATTTTAAAAACTCATCTTGGCCTATGAAACAAATAAAAAAGATGAAGAGTTAGTGTTTCTAGAAAAGTCCTATAGCTTGTAGTAGAAAATGGCAAGGTCTGTAAAGAATTAAGCAGCTTGCAGAACTCCCTGGCAAGATATCGTTCTGTATTAATAGATATTTTTCTGGGTTTATATATCTGCCACTTATCTTGCTAAACTATATTTCTTTTAGAGGCATTTCTGTGACACCTTGTCTGTGATCTTTATACTGTTCCTATCTCCGTTAATTTTATAATAGCTCTCCATAGGGTAGAGATACATTTCTTGTTTTCACACAACTTCATCATTCTCATTTTACTGCACCCCATCTTTTAGTTGGCTAATTAGTGTCTCAATCATAATTTATTCTTTAATGATTTTCCATTCAGAACTGTAACAGTACTTAAGTACTGAAAAAAGTACAGTACATACAGACAATCCCAGCTCCAAAAACACAAGCCAACATTCTCCACTGATGTAAATTGACAGAGGACTGTTGAACAAAAATGTTCACACTACAAGAGATTTTTCAATCCAGGAAGTAATTCACTGGAAGGGAATGGTGTCTGGCGCTCCATCCAAATTAAATCATTTATACAACTGGACTGGATATACAGTACTTTTTCAGACAGGGTAAACAGAATGATGGGACACCAGAAGGCTTATTCACAAAGTGGCTGTTCTCTGTTCAGCTGTACTTTCATTGCAGGCTGATCGCTAGGGAAATTTATGCTGTATGATCCAACACACCATCGTACCATATCTGGGAACAGCATTAGCAGTGATCCCTCTTTAGTGTTTCATCATCTACAAGTGCTGAAATGACTGACACCCTGCACCTGTTTTTAGATCAGATTTTTGCATCAAGAACTGGTGAGCAAACACTTGTAGCTATACCACACTACACAAGCCATAGAGTGGATTAATGGAACAAANAACAAAAATGAAAAGGAAATTTGTGAAAAGGACCAAACATATGTTTTTCTAAATTAGATTTTTGCAACTGGCGAAGGGGAAACTTTGAGATTCACTAATACTGAGTCACACGGAAATGAACCAGGTCACTCCCCAACATATTATCCTCCTCCTCACGTAGAGGTACCTTATAATCTTCATAGTGGTTGTTACTTGAAATCAAAACAGAAGGGGAAAAAAAAGAAAATAAGAAAACAGGAAAGCAAAAAAGGCTTAGTTCTGTTTCACTTAACCTCTTGCATGTGTTTCTAGTGTTTGTATAAGCCTTCTTGCACTTTTTAAGGTATATACATCTGAGAATTAGAAACTGAATATCTCTATTTTCTTTATTACTTGAGTTATTTTATAGCCATCATTCCAGTTGCTTTCTCTCTGTGCTCAAAAACAGCTTAAAATGTTCTCTGTGAAGTCTGATGATGCCAGTTCCATCAGGATCTCATTAAAACAAACAAATCAAAGAGTTTACTCATCACTTAAAAGTGATGCTTTCCATTAGAAAAAGAAACTGTGAGCCTCTGAGTTCAGAGTCTTTTGCTTATTCCTTAAGTTATAAAGGTATTCCTACTTTATTAACTTCAGTCTTATAACACAACTGGTTGGTTTTTCCTCTCTTTTTAAATGATGCAGATCTTTGAAACATCTTTAAGATAAGGATTAAATCTTTCTTTTTTAGCTTGTCTGAGGTCAAGTTAACAAATACCATAATCATTCCAGAGCATTCTTTATGTCCTCCCTGCAGTCTGTAATAATAAAGTGACCTTTCTGTCCCAGAGGACCTGGCAGCCCTTCTGCCTTTGTCTCCTAACTAGTCCTCTTTCATTCATTTAGGCTTCCCTTTACAAGGACCACTCTTCAGTGGTGCTGAGTGAAGTATGACCTTGTCAGACCAGCCCCATGTGTTTACTATATAAAATAGCTAGACTGCCAAGAAGTCCAGATCCATTTCAATACAAAGTACAGCAGCTTCTCCAGTACATATTTATTTGCTTAAATTAATACAATACATCATACATGCTTTTACTATTGAGATAGAAAGCCAGAAACTAAAT
>WAAD01012808.1:2946-22688 GCA_013389945.1 Fregata magnificens
TAAGATTCAAGTCATATTCAGTCCAAACCATGCAAGTTCATGCCAAAGCTCTTCTGTCTGCTCTTGGTAGGAAATAAGTTATATTCTTCATACAATTAATTGATGTGTAGGTTGTTGAACTCTTTTTTTTAATTCATTTGTAAATGCGTATTCTTGTATATATTTCTGTGTGTATATAAATAATGAGATATTTATTCTGTTTTAGAAGCGCAACAAAAACACGGACATCAACCCCTCCTAGTGTGGCAAGAACCATGAGCACAGGTGCTCTAACAAACAAAAGGAAAACTAGCAATTCAGACAGTTACTCAAGGTAGCTTTTAACTTTGTGGATTTTATCAGCAATAGGACCTTTATTAAATGGGAGTACTTGTTACAAAAGAAGTTGGGGAAAATGTTGTTCTCTGCCGTTAATAGATAACTCATGGTCAATGTTATTTGGCATGTTTAAGATACTCGATATATTTTGCATATTTATCATCTAACAGAACACCTTTGTCATCAGCTGTCTCAGATGTGCACAGAAGACAGTGTTAGAAATGTCAAAAACCTGTTAGGAGCTGTTGCAAAAATAAGTGAATGGTCTTTCAAATAGGAATTGAGTGGTTCAGTTGAATGAAATTTGCATGCTAAGCACACAAATTATCTGTTGTCTGCCCTTTTCAAGGGTAGAATAAAAATTATATTGCTGTTTTTGCCTTTCTTGTTTTCAAACACTCCAGTTAATCTAACTAGTGAATCAAATATTTGATCCTGCTCCTAAAATTTTGGCATTTCTTGGTGTGGTGTGTTTTTCGTGGGTGTTTTTTGTTTTTTTGTTTGTTTGTTTGGTGGTTTTTTTTTTTTTAGGGAAGGTGGCTGTCTGGAGATAAGTAGGGGATTCTGGGTAAAGTTATAAGATATACCACTGTAAATGAATAGGAAGTGTAAGCATGAAAATGACATTAACAATCGCAGTAATTCACTGCAAGGATTAGAATAATATTGCATCAAGTTATACTGAACTGAGTTACAGAGAATGTTCTTTATCTGGGGATTTTCAGGTCTGACGGTAAAATTGGGTATGACAGTGGAGACTACCCATCCTCAGTGAATGGAGGAAGTTCAAAAAGCAGTGAAGGAAATTCACCTGTACAGTTATCAAAGTTCTGCCATGAATGTGGAACAAGGTATCCAGTGGAATGGGCGAAGTTTTGCTGTGAGTGTGGAATTCGAAGAATGGTTGTGTGAACGCATTCTTAAAAGCAAAAAGAAAATGAGAAATTGGAAGCATCTGCTATGTACTGCTGCATGGAAAGCTAGAGCACTCCTTCCAGTTAGACTTCATGCTGCAAACATGTTGAAACATCATATTGTAATTTTCTGAGTGCAATCTTCTGTTACACACTTATTTATAAACAAATATATATACTGTATATAAAAATAGCAGGTACCTAAAACTGTGCCGTTCGAGGAAATACTCTTTACTCTCTGTTGGAAAAATGTAAAATTACGATAAAAACGTGTTAAGTAACTTAAGTAGCAGAAGTGGTTCAATGTTATTTTTCTTGTAAATCCTACTAGATAAAGGATTATTTAAATCACTTATTTAGGATAATATTTACCCATAGGGAACTAGCCATGAAGAACTTGGCCTTCAAAAGTTTCTCTGTGGAGGCATTTCCTTCATATGTGACAGTAACTTAGATGCTTTGTTCTAAGTGAAAACAACATGACCACCTCCTCCTAAATTCCTAGTTAAAAGTGCAAACAGTCTGGATGCCTTTAAACTCTTTAATAGTAATATCCTAACTGGACTTTCCAGTTACTTCCTAGGATTTTAAAGAATCAAAGTGGAAAAACTACCTGAGAATTCTGTTCATGTGTAAGAAGAAAAGCAAGTTTTTTTTGTGGCTTTTCCATGTTCTGTTTTCCAGTAAGAATGTGTTAATATTTTTGTGTATTTATAAGGACAAATATGGTATCATTTTATGAAGTTCCTATTCAGAAATACTTGTCTTCCTCCTCCTGTGCTCCACCATGACTAGCATATCTAAAGGTTTATGCTTTTTGTCTTTAAAGGTTTCCAAAGGTCCCTCTCCTTTTTGCTCTTCCCTCATTTCCTGAAGGAGAGACAAAGTCTATGCTTATCCTACCTAAATGTTGAACTCTTATTTTGAAAACAGACTTCTTGATGTATACAATAACATACGCTTTTATGGAACTTTTTTTTTATTAGAGCAGTAAACCTTGATGTAAGTACTGACTTTTTTATTCTTACTCCTGTGCAAATAGCACAGCTTACATACGAGTGCACAATGGAGTAACCGTGCTCCATAGGTTTATGTGTTAATGTTACATGTTTTTTTGCAATTTTATGTATTCTTGGGCTCTGAACAGCAGCCTCTTGAAGTTAGTAACAGACTTCGCATTAATTCATTGGGAAGAAGGCTCAGGCCCTGGAAGTTGTTGTTTTAACATCCTGTGTAATTTATTAAAAAAAAAAAATTTCACAAGCTGAATCACTTCTGAATCAGTTAACTTGGATGTGAATGTAGTAATTTGTTTTGTGAAGTTTTTCTTTGAAGTGCTGGCACCGTCTTAGTTATGTGTGAAAGAACAATCCGAAAGAACTTAATTGTGCCTTTCCCACAATAAATACACTTTTTTGTCAGAAATGGTTGCTTTCAGCTCACAAACACCATTAGTATCAATTCATATAATTTCTTTGTAGCTTATGCAAAATATAATGTAGTGTTCCATGGTAGTATTATGATAACTGTTTGCATCCCCAAAACTTGTGGTTACTATCAGTGGGGCCAATTTTGAAGAAAGCATGATTGAAGAAAAGCATCTGCAAAGCAGGTACCGGTCTTGGAGGATGAGAGATTTAAGAGACTTGATGTAGTCATGTTGCAGGCCACAAACTGTTGATGTTTTAGAATTAGTTGAATGGTGTGGAATTGTCTTACACTTTTTATACAAAATTGTTTTTAGAAATTATCCTTCATTCAGTGTGGTCTTGTTTTATTATAATTTGTGTAAGCTGGCTATTGAGCATGGTGGGATGGATGACTGGTAATGATAGTTAGAACTGACAAATCTTAGCCAAATTATGTTCTAGGTGGTTTAGGTTCTAGGATCCATATTTTGGCACCTTCATATGTGTACTTGGAAAAATTGGAATCTTGCATCCTTTGCATTGATAAACCTGCTTTAGAAAATTTGCCCTGAACTTGGGCCGTGGAGGTCTGCAGACTGAATTACTGCAAGCTGAATGTCCATCAGCAAAGATACAAGTCCAGAATAGGTTTGATCAGTTAGTGAATCTACTGAAGAATCAATTCTTTTGTCTGACTTGATGAATTTCCAGTTCTTGTGTCTGCCGGAAGAATGCATTTTACCATTTATTGAAAATGCTTTCTACAAAGGGAAAGTTTAATGAAGAAATAAATACCTTCCAGGTTTTCCAGGATTGCTGTAACTGTCGAAAAAACATATTGACTGTTTCTCCTTTGAGTGGTAGGTGGCAGGTTTCCTAGTTTCAAATCAATCCACATACAGTTACCATAATTTCTGCTTTTTGAGCTGTTTGTGTAATTCTTTGCTTCCAATGCAGCATTTAGTAAATTACTTGAGTGGCACGTCATTTACTTTATTTGCACTTCTATGACTCATAGCAAAGACTAGACAGGGGATTAACCTAAACTGAAAGAAGAATTTTAAAAAGATTTCCTGACCTTTTAATTTGTCCTTAAAAGAAGGTCTAGTGAAACATAAATGATTGTTGATAGTAACATTGGATAATGTGTGTTTGAATCTACAATAAATACAAGCAGACAATGAAAATACAATTGACTATGCAGTTTACTACTGTATAGTGAGACTGTCAGAGGTCTAGTATGTTTCCCCATTCTCAACTGGTTTTGTAACTGAATGACATAGATTTCTGAAGTCTTTGATGTTACAGACTGTAGACTGTATTACACAAGTTATCAGCACAGATCGCTGTAATTCCATCTCAATGGAATGTTTGTTAGGAAATAGTAAGTTTGTTTTCATAATGCCCCTGCAGAACTGAATATGGGAAACAAATTTGTTATATTTAAAGAAAAAAGAAACTGTTAAGAGAGATGGACTCTGAATTTTGAATCTTTAGGTACATTACATGTGTCAGAAAGTTCCCAAATTTAATTTATTAACAAACTAGGTCCAAACCCTCTTGCCCTAGCCCTCCCCCCTGCCTTTATGCCTTGGTTTTCATGGGAGGAAAAAAACATGGATACATATACTGAAGAGCAAGTGTTCCAAAATGTCTCAAGAATCAAAATATTGATAATTGTGAAGGTAACACCCCTTGATGGACTATGCACTGCTGATGCACTTCACTGATGAGTCTAAACTTAGCTAGTGTCATCCTCTGGATGCCTTGTTGACAAATACTTAACTTAAAAGCCTAAATTCCTTACAGTTCATGTGTAAAATCATGATGATATGATTACTCCATTTAGCATCTGTCTTTACAGTTCTCTGTGTGTATGTGTGTGTGTGTGTATGTATATATATATATATAGGGTGTGCACATGAGCAGACACGTGTGTTTTGTGAGAACTCGTAAGTTATACAAATGTAAAAAGTTGTTTCACTAAAGCAGAGTTGATACAAAACAGGATTGAATGCTACTAGAGGATTGTGAAGCCTCAGACAGTACACTAATGCAGCTGCTGTCCGTTTAAAGTGAAATTTATTGATGTGATTGTTTTAATGATTTCTATATCAATGTCTGACCCTATGACAGATTTTCTTTTACTCTCTGCCACTATATCTTCCTAATGTGCTTACTAAGGTTCTCCCATTCAATTAAAAAAGAAAGGGGGGGGGGGGAGGGGGGGGGGGGGGGGAAGGTTAAAGGTAAAATTCCATACAAAGAAAGAAGGAGAAGGCTGTTTTTGAGGTCTGACCTGAGGGTGTTTGCTCTGCTTTTGTGAATATCTGTTATACAAGGGCCATTTCTGTGCCAGAAAGGAGTGCAGGATCATTGGAACTGTTACTGATAAAAGTGCAATGGAGTTATGAAAAATACCAGCTTCAATAGTAAAAACAACATAGCATAAAGCTTAATCTTTATATGATGTGTCTTACACAGGTTTATATTCATGCGTGATACTCACACCCTAGGTAGTTTCAGAACTGCAAATGTACAGCAACTTAAGTATATGGTTGTATGGATAACTATACCCTCATTCTTATACACCACTCCAGGGAAGTGGGCATGGGGAGGTGCTTTACCACCGTTTCAGCTTGTACCTATGAAATGAACATATAGGCAGAGTTTTTCAGATTCACCAAAGAGACTCAAAGAGCCGTTAAACTCCTGAGTGGATTTGAAAAGCTCAACCCGAAGGGTTCCTTGGCTGGGAAGGAGACGGTGGCGTGTGGGGAGCTCTCCATGGTGCTCTGGACGCTGAACCTGTTCTTACAGTGCCGCAGGCAGCGCCTGCTCAAGCTCTTCCACATGTGCCGCAGGTAGCGAGGTTCACAGGCTAGCAACTCCAAAATGTATTTTAAGACCTGACCCAATCTTCAAGCGTCATGGAAGTTCTCTGTCATCTGAGAGAGACTAGCTCCTGATTTACCATTGCAGCTGAGAGTTAGTGCCTGAAATCGAGTGTGCAAAGAGAACAGTTTCATGATGCACACTTATCAAATCAGTGGAAGGAGGTATGCCTGCAGTAGTTTAAATGCTAATAAACAAGGCATGTAGCAGTGCACACTGATGTAGGCTATGTAGTTAGCCTGAGTGTAAAATGAAATGGTATTGTCTATGTATTGCAAAATTCTCAAGAAATGCTAGTTTCCATCAATAGACTTTGTATATGTGCAAAGAACAAACATGTTACAAGGGTTTTTTTTTTTAATCTTGGCTGACAAATTTGTGTTTTGTAAGAGCACTTTTTGCAACTTTAATTCTTTTCAATTTGACTAAGTGATGAATAATTATATGGGTTGTATGACAGGGTAGAATTTTCATCATTGGTGAAATTGGTTTTGGTGACTCTGGTGAAAATGGTTTTATTGCCTTTCAAATACAGCTCATTCCCACTTGTGATGGTTTTGTTGCTGGTTTTTTTGGGTTTTTTTCTTTCAACTTGCTGAATAAGGTTTGAGTTACCTAATCGTTGTGTTGGAAGAAATGTTAGGTAAAAGATTGTCTAGCTGTATTCAGCAGTTACTTGGTTGGTATTTTCTGTCCAATATTCACGATATAAGAGATTACTCTTGCATAGTAGTTTGATGGGGGGTATTTTTGGTTTTGTGGGGGTTTTTTATGTCATTCCAGAATACACATTTCTGGAGGATCCTACTTAGCCCCATTCCATTTCATGTTGCCAGAAAACAGCCTATTCAGATTTTCTCTTAATTAGTGTTTCTTATTTACAAAAATAATCAATAGGGAAATGATACTTCTCCAATGGGAACACTAGCTTTTGAGTCAGCAAATCAAATACTCAGTTTAATATAGCTGAATATTGAACTTAAACCATGCACTACTATTTAGAACTTTACCATAGTTCTATATTTGTATTTGGATTTCTGGCAGAAGCATGAATGGATTTGGGTCTGATCTGTAAAGTGCTAAGTATTCTATGACTGTTACAATACCTACTTTGTATGATTGCTCTAACTCTTGGTGTTCATCCTTTATATGATACTTAGTATGTATCTTCATAACTTTATTGATGTTCCATGTTTTTAAATTTCATTCATGTGTTTGAGGTGATTAATTTTGTCAGCCTTGCATTTATTATGTTTGCCTTGCCCCTCAGTACATTGAATATTTGTGTTGGTGACCATCCAGTGGTTTTTTGCAGAATTCCTGCGTTGGTTTCCATCTTATTTGGTATATTATGTTTATTTTAAACTGTCAGTTCTGTTTTAATTAATAAATGTAAATCACCACCTAATGCTAATTTGCCACTTGTTAACAATAAAGCGAATATGCCAATAAAACTTTTTGTGATGCACACATTTTTGTAGCCAAATGTGAAATTGTCTTAAATAGTGTAGGGATAGGTAACATCATTTCAACCTTATGAATATTGTGATGTCTTTTGGTCTCAAGTACACCAGACCTGATGTGAGGACCATCCACTGTCTTCTCCTAGTGGTTGGGAGAGAACCACTTATTCTTTTCAAAGGATAGGTTTAACTGACTTGCAAGATGAGATTTGGATTCCTTAGTCACCTTGAAAAATACTCTATACCAGATATTTAAATCAGTGTGATATGCTTATATAAAGTTAACTCTGTATCTCCTCTTCTTCACAACACTATGGAGAGTTCAGTCTCTATAGAGCCTATCACTGTGATACCTGTAGTAAATAATTCTTTTTTTTTTTTTTTTAATAAGGCTGTAAGGTGTAATATATAACCTAAGCTTGATCTGGGTTTGTTTTCCCTCATGAGGTTAGAGCACTGTTTTGTTGATGATTAAGCAGGAAAAAAAGCAGAAGTTATATTTTTCCTGTAAAGTTCACTTATGTGAGCAGAAATTGTAATAAGGGTTTGGGTTCCTGATTTATTTTTTTTTTTGCTAAATACGGATGAGTAGAGACCAATTCCTCTTTTCTTTCCTCTTTCTCAGGGAAAGTTCCTCCTACTGGGCTCTTCAGAGGAAGGCAGATATATTTTTCCCTTCATTCTGGATGGAATTCATTTATGTGTCAAGAGTCTGCAAAATCCCTTGTCAGTGCTGAGATTCCATGATATTCCTCATGCTGGCTTCCTCCTTATTCTAGTTCACCATGAACCATTCCAATCAGATGGCAGGAGGGAAAAAAAACAACAAAAAAAACCCCAACAAAAACCTAAGTAGCTGCTGAATGAAACCTATCATAAAGCCAACATCTCTTTGCTCAGCACAAAGCTGAAGAGATGGAACTGGAAGGAAACATATAACCAGCCAGGAGAGATTTACTCCTGCATCTTTAGCTAAAGAACTACAACTGTAAACACCTGTTTGATGGTGTAAAGTGAAGATTTGAACATTCTCTTCCAGTGGCCTTTCTTGATCTGGCTTCCTAAACACCAGAAATTCTTCCTTCTCATTAGAAAGCACAGAGCACCTAATTCATTCTTGCTGTTAGAAATGTGCAACATTATCTTGCTCACAGGGGTTAGTCACCCCTTTCTGCTGTCTCATAATCCCTTGCAACAACAGTGCTAAAGTTCTTTTTACTAATTTAAATACTTGTTTTCCCTTGACACCTTCCCATAAATTCCATGCATTTCTAAATCATGTTTTTGACCTACTCATACTCCTTCTTTGTTGTGGCCAAATAAATAAATACATAAATGAAAGGAGCAGGGAGGTGGGCGTGGTGGTGATGCCCTGCAAGGTTTTCATCCCTTTGCCCATTCCTGCAGAGCAGTTTATTGTTGTCACATTTGTAATTTCAGGAGAGACTAGGGAAGGTTCTCAAATGGAAGGAACAAATCAAAGAGCACAAGTCACTGCATTTAGCAGTTAGTCTTTGCATGTAAGCGGTGACTCAGGAAATGTGGCAATAAGAATCAGGCAGGCAGGATATTTATTAAGAGAAGCAATGAGAAAAAAACCCCACAATTTCATAACCACTCAATTTAAATTTCTGCTCTGGATCTAACCTTGGTCCTCAGGATAGGCCTGAAACTGCTTTATTCATCTCAAGATTTAAGTTGTGGGCTGCTGCTTAAGTCATTTAAGCTGACTGAACTTCTAGTTTTGTAGTAGCTAATATTGCATCTGTGTTTTTCTTTTAATTCCCACTGACCCTTCCTTGCTGAGTGGTTATTAGGAAATAAATCTTGGCTTTCAACTGTTACTGAATTTCCGAAAAATAAAGCAACTGTTCTTCAGTCTCAGAGACAAATTCAATCCTTAGTCTCCTGGGACTTCTTTCAGAAGGGATTTCCAGAGAAGTCCTTACAATAGTGGTTACATTGTCTTTCTGCAGTATATTGGGAAATCTGTTTCCCTTTCATATTACATAAAAGAGTTATGGGTTGGGTTTGGGGGTTTTTTTTCAGTCTTTGGAGTTAAAGTTGCAATCTCTTACATCACAAGCTAAAGAGAATATGTGAAAGTCTCAATCGCAGTTATACAAATATACTACTCCTACCTCAAGAAGCCTCTTCACCGTAAATAGATGGGGGGTTGGAGGGGGTATGTTCCAGGAAAGCATAAGAGTATGTTTGCTTTGCTCTTAACCTCTTTCCTCACCATTAGCAGTAGGGCACACTGGGTTTCATGGATTCAGTACGGCAGATCTTACTCCAGTCAAAGGAGATCTATACAGTTCTTTGAAGCACATCGCACCATTTTTTCAGGTCTTTGTTCTGAATACCAAAAATTTTTCAGAGTACTGCCACAGAAAATTTCTTTTAGCACAGATAAAACAATCTGTGTTACCTTACTCTGAACCAGGAAACAACAGGCTGACTTAACTAAAGATTTCCCAAAGTATTTAGTCCAAGGCAGGTACCTGGTATGGAAGTGTTCACCTAAACTGGTCAGGTTACAAGCAACTAAGAAATAGGTATTTTATAATGGGAAGTCCCAAGCAGCTGGCAGTTACATTACCAGCTGTGCTTTTAATGACTAGCTGTGAAAAAAAGCTAAAAAAGGAGTAATGACACCTAAAAAGTCAACAGCCCAATTCCATAGAAGACAAATATTTTATTACCAAAGGAGTTATAATACCAAAGTAAGAAACTGCAAAAGAGTTATAAACAACTATAAAAATACTTCTATTTATCCAAAATTAAATATGAACAGTTTATTAGTTAAATGCCAATATATTATTCTCTGAAAATATTCACACATTTTAAGTCTAACATGTTAAACACGTTATATAAAATAATTGCATATAAGAAATCACAATCTGAAGGTAAGAAATTCTAGCTCCTCCTGCAACTAACTCTAGGATAACCAAATACATAAGGCTAGTGCTGTTTCCAGTCAGCTGAACAAACTTGCATTCAGGCATCTCCTTTTTCACCTTCCATAGGTCTTGCTGTCTTGCCTCTACTTCAGCCAGCAGAAGTGTGCTACGTCTCTCAAAAATCAGTACCCGTCCTAAGTTTTTCAAAAAGTCAAGCTTTTCTCTGTTTTTCCAAACTTAAATCAGTTTTCAGACCCATTAGATACCCATGCTGAAAATATCATTGCATCAGCAGAACAGACCCAACATCAGCTGCTTGTTTGCTAAATTGTTCCTTTTGGTCCTTGATGTGTTTTATATAGACATAAAGAAACCAGCTACTTTTCCATACTGTTTTCTTCACCTGCAGCTTGTTAAAAAGTTTTTATAAATTGCAGCAGACATGTAAGCAGATTGCTTTCATATGACGGTATTATAAAGTTACTTGAAAGATCAGAAAATTCAAAGTAGTTTCCAGAGCACAAAGGTGGGACACAGCCTTCTGCAGAGTTCTTTGTTTCTAATGCTGGTCTTTTATTTCCACTTCTTGGACTTCAGCAGCTTGGTTTAGCCGTTTCTGTTTATTCCGTCTCCAGGAACACGGTACAGTAGCTTTCCATCAGAATTCTGGCATAAAGTGTTCATACAAACAAGCAGAGTTACTTGAAAAATGCATATAAAATGCAAAGATACCAAGTAAGGCCACTTCGAAAGAGAAGAGCAGGATTCACCTGGAATCACCTGGAAATTATTTTTTCAAATTTATTCCAGCAGGATCGAAGGCTAGATATATTTTCTTTCAGTTCACAAAATTCTTGGTTACATTTCTTTTTGGACTGTTCACCTGTTTCTGTATCTTCTTTATTATGTGTATTTACCTGCGTGCAAACCTGAAAAAGAATAGTTTGTACTGGTAATTGAGAAGTGCTTATTCTTTTCATATAGATATCTTTTAAAACAAACTGATTCCATTACATCTCAATAAATAATGAAGGTACCTTACATGGTAATTAAGCCAGAAAGCTGGGCTACTCACAAAACATGCCGTGGCGGTACACGGCCTGCATCACTCTGACGTTCTCACTCTGAGCGCAGCCCTGCTGCCACCCCTGCCCACTGGACTGGGAGAACGTGGCTTTAACACACAGCAAATATGGACAGCTGAAACCAGTATGTGCAACTGAGAACATGTACGTCTTCTGTCAGTGGTTTAAAATTTGTCCTCCGTTATTTGAAAGACTGGAAAAGTAAAGCCATTTAAATTGTGAGCCAAACTTCAAAAGGTATGACTACCCGTGTGGTACCTTGAGACTGGTGGAACAAGGCAGACCTGTTTCCCGGGGTTGATGCTGTGGCTTACTGTTCAGGATCTCACCCAGAGATGACAAGACAGTGCTTTTTGTCCATACTCAATGACTTTCATGATTTTTACCAAATTACTTTAATTGGTCTTTAAGTAAAACCAGGTATCCACGAGGTTAGGCAGGAGTTTCAAGGGTGATGCTCTTTGACTTCTATGACTTTAACTGGGATACCTTTTATGGTAAGGCAAACGTTGGACTCACCACAGGTGGCTAAGCAAAATATAGACACCAACATTGCTTAGAAGATCTGGTCCTAGATGATAAGAGTTTCTCCATTTCAAGTAGAAAAAGAATGAGTTAAATGCAGTCTTCAATGCAAGAATTTAAGCCAAAAGAATTATATCCTTTGGTGCCTGTGGGGAGGCTTTTTGATGTTGGTCAATGTTTTTGTGTTCAATAGGTAACTGTGAGCCACACTTAAAAGAATGCTCTTCCTTTGCTATGGTAGTCTGTAGATCATTGCGCTAGATTTGAGTGACACATCAAAGAGCAGATTCTGCCAATGACTAAAAATCCAAGTATTTTCATATCTAACTGTTATTGTTGAGTTTGAGATATTGTGGTTAAAATAAAGATCAAAGGGATTATGGAAAGGAGAGAAACTCCCACTAATTGTTTGTTGAAACAAACCAAATTAAACATTAATCTTAGGGTAGAACCCCAATGACAAGTAACAACTATGATTTTATACACTAAAGAAGTTAAAGGCCTTCTTCGCAGAAGTGTGGCCTTTGTCTTTTACTGGAGAATTAACTCAAGGATTTCAGTACTGAACCAGAGTATATATCTTCACTATAGACTTCCAGATCATTGTCTGTCTTAGCCTTTGCACTGCGCTTAATGTCTGTTACAAGACAAGTGCTATATAGAGCAAAATTCGTCATGCGTATAACATCTGCATGATAATTGTACCTTTGAGAGGTAGATACGATAGTCTGTGTCGAAGAGCTTTAAGGAATAAGTCACATACTTCCAATAAACTGTAGACCATCACTACCACTCACCTTTTCTTTTTTATGTCTTTCACATTTGCACTGTAGAACCTGTAATGTCCCACATGAGACTAATGCTGCTTTCCATCTAAAGTCTTTGCTGATTTTTTGCTTATGAAAGAATCTGAGCATGTTGCATGCCATACTCCGTAGTGATTCTATTTCCTGTAAAGAGAGCAAGAAAAGTATGTCCTCAAAAGTCTGTGCACCATTAATTCTTTATAATGTTGGTTTGTCTTTACAAAAAAGCTCCATCAATTACCTTGAGTTTCCTTTGCTTTCATAGTGCCAATCTTTTCCAGTAAAACACACGACTAATCTGACCTACCTGCCATCTCTTCAAAATATTTAAAGTATTGAGTTGTAGTAGTAGTAATGATAGCGTAAGGATGTTAGGGAGAAATCATAGCCATAATGAAATCAGCTGCTGCAGTTAGGCAAACAGTAAATGATTTCTGGAGTCAGTCTTTTTATCAAGTCATGATAAAATTTACAGCAACAGCTGACAATTGTGCTTTCTGTCATTTGAGATCTGCCCAAACTATTACTTTTAAACCTTTCATATCTGAGATGAAAAGCTCAGCTAATATGATTTTCTGTAGAAAAAATGAAAACAGATGTTGGGAAATTTTTATGTTTACTTCCACTGGCACAATAAAGTAAGTTTTCTGTAGTATTTTGGATTAAAAATATAAAAGAATCTTTATAGTAGGAAAAAAAAGCATTTATTAGATATGGAATTGCTTAGTATTTTAATTTTTAAAATATCAATTTACTTGACAAATTGTGTGATTCCAAATTCAAAAAAGGAACAACCCTGACTATCATGATTTGACTATTAAAAGGTAATATTACTCTCTATCACAATATGTTATTCAGGGACCGGACTGTACACAGAACCCATCTGAGTTTGTATTCTCTAATGTAAATTCTGAGAAGTTAAATTTTACCTGAGTATCATTGCAGAAGAACACTTTGCTATTTTCATGTTTTTTATTCTTGCAGCACCTGTCACGATACTCTGCAGACATATTTACCTGTAAAATATCATATATGTTTAAACATGGAAGTATAATCAAGGGAGCCAAGTTTCTCACAGCTGGCAATGTCAACACTAAATTGTTCTGTAGCATCTCCTCAGGTGTAGCAGGGTCAGTGTACAATTCTGAGCTTTTCCTTGGAAAGCAGGCAAAGAAAACCCCAATCCAGCTACAATTTCTAAAGGTATTCACAGAATCACATAGAATCACAGAATGGTTGAGGTTGGACAGCACCTCTGGAGGTCATCTGGTCCAACCCCCCTGCTCAAGCAGGAGCCGGTTGCCCAGGACTGTGCCCAGGCGGCTTTTGAATATCTCCAAGGATGGAGACTCCACAACCTCCCCAGGCAACCTGTGCCAGTGCTCAGTCACCCTCACAGTGAAAAACTGTTTCTGGATGTTCAGAGGGAACCTCCTGTGTTTCAGTGTGTGCCCACTGCCTCTGGTCCTGTCACTGGGCACCACTGAGAAGAGCCTGGCTCTGTCCTCTTTGATCCTCCCTTCAGGTATTTCTACACACTGATAAGATCCCCCTGAGCCTTCTCCTCTCCAGGCTGAACAGTCCCAGCTCTCTCAGCCTTTCTTTATTGGACAGATGCTCCAGTCCCCTAATCATCTTCATGGCCCTTTGCTGGACTCTCTCCAGTAGCTCCATATTTCTCTTGTACTGGGGAGCCCAGAACTGGACACAAATCTATTCATTTTAAACCTTCATATTCTATCGAGTTCTTTGGCATTTTAAAACATACAGGAATATTTAAATCTTACATTGACATCAAATACAATGTTTGTCAATGTTTGTCTCAATAAATACATGCCCCAGGCATCTAAACAGACTGTAGCCCTCAATTTGCGTATGCACTAACAGAAGATGTCCTAAGCAATATCACTTGCTCCCCTTGCGTGACCATAATCTTTTATCAATGGTTTATTCGCTGGCTTTTTTTTTTCTTCTACTTTTACACTTGTCATCAAGATGACAACTGAACCCAACTCAACAAAATTCCTTCGCTTTCTTCTTCAGCCTGTATCAGATAACCTAATACAACCAGAAGGGCTTTAAAAAAGGCAGCTCATGACAATACTGTGTTAGATCTCCTCACTTAGGCCTGCATATGAACACATTAGACAATTCTTAAAGTTTTTCTGCAGATTTTTGTGTAATGATGTTGCTTGTATGTCAGAAGTTCACCCAAGATGAACAGAACTTCATCCAGGCAGTGTTTTCAGAACCAAGAGTTTAGGAAGCCAAATATCCACTGACCGAAAAAAAAAAAAAAAAAAACCCAACAAAAACCAAAAAAACCTCACCAAAACCATTTGGAAGATAATGCACATCTCTGCTTGTATCACAACAGAATGAAGTTTTTCTGCAGTCACACAGCACCAAGATTTAAAAATAAATAAATAAATAAATAAATAAATAATTGCCCTAAAACCTGTGTATCTGTGGCTTCATTTGCTAACTGCTAAGGGATTTACCCATTCTCACTGACTTCCTCAGATCTTCTTTAGTATAATGTACAGTAACCATTTCTGAAGGCAGTTTATTGGCTGTGACTAAAGCAACCAAAGGGAAATCCTGGCCTCAGAAAAGGCATTAGTGAAAATCAAATTAACTTATGGAGGTCTAGTATATAACCCACTAGTCATCTCCATAACTGCCTCCAAACGTCAGGCTGAGGGACTGAAAGTTATTGACTTTGGCTCTGCAATTGCAGGAAAGTGCCTAGTGGGCAGTTGCTATCACCCAAACAGCACTGTCCATAATATTTGCTGTTAAGTTACAGTGACAAGACTGTACACTGATTTCACATAGAAGACAAATGAATCTCTCTTAAACTGGGAAAAATAAAGACAGGAAAATGAAGAAACTTGCACAGTAGTTGCTTGTGCATGCCTATTCTAGGAAGTAAAAGCTTCAGAGTTCAGTACATTCCCATTAACTTTCACAAACATTAATGCATTAAGGTTTTATTTATTTATTTATTTATTTATTTAATTGGATAGCAGTTTTAGTTCTCAGTGTCTCCTAAAAACACTCTCTCTATCTCCTAAAAAACTCTATAATATTTGTTACAATAGAAAAGATAAAGTTTTTCAAAATGTATCTGGAAGAATGGCATTGCTCCATTCAAATCCTTGATGGCACCCTGGGGCACCGAGTGCCTCAAGTTTCATCCTGCAATTGGGCAGTGACAAGGCATTGCCACCTCCAGCCTGGGACAACCCCCCCAGCCTCCCTGACCCTGCAGCTCCAGCAGAGCTGGGATGCGCCTCATGGCTCTCCACCACAGGAAGACAGCGGGATCTGCCTCCCAGAGGCTGTTATTCCTGTCATATTGTTTTCTCTTTTAGGTCAGCTATCTTATAACTGCTCACCAAGAGGGTTTATTTTTGTTCTCTAGGAAACACTTGTCTTTGTCAGAAACAAGATGACAAACTAAAGGGGCTACTTATCTGTTCTAATATGGCCATTAATATTTTCCCCAACTTTGGTGCCTTGTTCAGGATCAGGTCATTTATCTATGGAGAAGTACCCTTCTCTCTTCATAATCTCAACAAACACATCATGATCAGAATGTTTTTGAAGATTAAATGATCGTTCCCCAACCTAAAGGTATTTTGTTTCCAGATGAGGGCTGATGTGTCTTGGTAGAGAAAGGTTGGAAACCACTGGCGTAATGCTCTGAAGGATGGTGGTGGATTGTAAGTGTGAAGGAATACAATGGCTCCTGATTTCACCTTTGGAAAAGCACTGTGTATCACTTGTATTTCATACAAATAGAACTTGATTTAAGACTGCAACAGAATGGTGAGTTCTCATTTAGTGACAAACTTAGAAAAATCCCATTTTCGTAAAAATGCCTCTGCTAATCCAACTATGGAAAGTGCTTTCTCCCATGAAAGTGTTCTTGACAGATGAATTTAACTGTTAATAATTCACGATGAAGAGTTGGAAGGTAGGTTTTGGGCATGGATCAGTAAACTGTTATGATACTGTTTTGCAAAGCTGTAATAAATCTGGCTGATAAAGCCATAATGGAGGAGATTTACAACTGAGAAAGTTAAGTTTTTCTCTGCTGCCATCTAGAAAAGTTGATTTTTTGTTGGATAAACAAGAATATATTAATAGGTAAAATACAAAGAAACTTTTATTGTTGTATGAATTTTGTGCCTCTGTGTATTTGTATTCAATGCACAACATAAAATTTCAGTCAAGAAGTCTGCAATTAGTAGAACAAATTACAAGTTGTGTAATGCTTTCTTCTCTTGATAAGAAGATATAAACAGAAGTAGTCATGAAATTACTTCAGAAAAGAGTATTTTTTAATGTAATATATTATACTATTTAGGGCCAAATGGTACATGGTGCACAGGCACGAATACCTGCATCACAGTACTTGTACATGCAAATAGGCAGCACCCACAGACTTCAGAGATTTTAAAGAGACTGAACTGTCGCACCCCCTCAGATAAAGCCACCATTCCAGGATAATGTGTGATTTTAAATTGGTCTTTTATCATATGTTAACATTAGAGGGGTTTTTTATTATTATTTGCCATCCTCTAAAAATAATCAACATTTTTTGAAAGCCCAAGAGCTATTACCTACCAGCTCATCGATGTCGTGGCTTAGTACATTCTCATACTTCACACGGATTTCAGCTGTTTTATTTCCCATTGTACAACTAGATGAATTCACTGGAGACAGAACAAGGAGCAGTGGCAGAACCCGAAAGATAGATCTAAAAAAGGCTGGATTACAACAAGAGCAGTTAAGTACATATTAAATGCCATAGCGTGTGTGCTGTATTAACAAATACATTCTGTAATCTGTTTAAATAGTTTAAGGGATCTTTATACAACCAAATGACTTGTACCTTGAGGGAAGGCTTCAGCTCCAGATTAAGACACTATTTGGGTGTCTAAACTCCCTCATACTCAAGGATGATTTAGCCAGCGTGGTTAAGAGCCTACAGCTATTGAGCTGACCAGCCACTTGTGTCTGCTTGGGCTGAATTAATCTCCAGGCTTCACTGCAAGTGTTGACGAGGTCTCGCCATTGACCGTGATTAGACCACAACCACCTAGTACACATGTAGGCAAGTAAGTGTCTTAGTCAAACAGGTGTAGACATTCAGGTGTCTTAATCTGCAGCTGAATCCCATCCTAATTGTCCATTTTTCATATGATATATTCTACAAATGCCCGTGAACACGTCTTTATGTCAAAAGTGTGTTTAAACACATTTTCAGGCTGACCAAATGTACAAATCCATACTACTGGCCATAACATGAGATAAGGCGGCCACACACCCCTCTCTGCAAGACTTTTGCAATCTTTTGAGCAAATCTCACGGCCCCTCACTTTGTTTCTCCCTTCAGTGGACCATCTTGCTCTGGCCAGACCCATGGTCTTCTGTCCTTGCATGACATCCAGGAAAACATGGGTTCTGCGAGGATGGGCAGAGAGAAAAGACCAAAATATCAAAAGAGCCTGAACGGACTGACAGAGTAACTGGAGGCTGCAGGTGACTGGCCTGATGCTGGGAATGAGGGAGACCGGGTACAGGACGATATCGGGATTAGGAAGCTCATAACTGGACTCTCGCCTACAGCTAGACTGGCTAGGATGATGCTTAAATGGAAGGTTTTGGGAAAAAAACAGAGCTAGAAATTTAGGTTGGAGGATTAGCAAGATCACAGCAGGTTCCTGGACTAGTATGAGCTGTTTCTACCCATCTCAGCTACTCAGTAAGAACAACAACCGCATACAGAGTAACTGTGGGGTTGCAGCCAGGAAAGGAAGGCAGAAGCGATGCCCTGACCCTAGCTGCTACTTTCCTTCCTCTCCGGCGAGGAT
Organism: Fregata magnificens; assembly: GCA_013389945.1. Lineage (NCBI taxonomy): Eukaryota > Metazoa > Chordata > Aves > Suliformes > Fregatidae > Fregata > Fregata magnificens. Next base: position 21,150 of record WAAD01012808.1, read on the forward strand.
GGGAGCATTGGGTACAGCCAGTCCAGCACTCAAGAGATGGGCGTCTCTGGACTTGGGCGTCACTAGTAAATCCCAGCCTTAGAGAAAAATCTCGAATAACTAAGAAGCAAGCTGTGACACTTGACCATACTTTTTAGTGAGCCACCTAACCTCCGTGATGCAAGAACCACAGTCATGCCATGCGCTCATCTGCAATTCAGAGAAATACAAGTCCGTCACAGCCCATCCCAGCTGACTCCCACCACGCATTGCTGCTCCAAAGCAGAACGCATACCACTTTTCCTGACTACCAAAGCCTTTTTGGCTGATAGATTACTTGTGAACATGCTGTGATGTACAGCTCTGGCCTAGAAACAGGAAAATTTTTACCCGTACAAGCTGAATTCCAAAATTGTCCTTGTGGCAAGCTGCCTGCCAAATTTTAATGGGAAATTTGATGGCCTGAAACCCAGATTTTCTAACCTTTTCATATACTGATCAACAGAGGTCTATTAATATCTCAAAAAAACTAGCCTAAAGAGCTAAATGGATCCTAAATGGATCCTACATGTAGTAAATATAAAAACTAGGTAAGGCAAATCTATTATGATCTTCAAGCTCCAAGCACCTGAACTCCACAGAGCTTTACCTTTGTAAATCTCCATGCTAACTATTATCTATGCCAAGCGAATTATCAATTTGTAGGACTGAGATTTAGGATTTTAAAAGAAGTTTACAAAAAAATGCAAGAACTCAATTACAGGACAACATTTTTCCAATATACCATTGCACCTCTTGATTCCAGTGCAAAAAAAGAACTGTAATGCTTGTTTCCAAATAACAATGATACAAGCAACTTGGATATGCTGCTTCAAAAGACACAAATAACAATCTTCTAAATTAAAATCAATCTAACAGATTCCATCACTTAAAACTTGGTTTGTCCAGCAACAATTGGAGATAACAGGCGAAAACTGCAAAGTCACTTCTTTTATTTTTACTTTCTCTCTATTGTACATGTTGTGAATCTTTTTTTAAATGAGGAAATTACGGAATCAAAGCAGATAATTCTGAAAGAGACGTTGCACACTCGCGAGGTCCCTTGACCCATCGCAGGACCGCGATGAAATCTGTTCAGCCATTCCTAAATGAGTTCTCTGGAACCCATTAGACGAATGTCATAGAAAGTTTCAGGAGCTTTGGGCTGAGAATTGGAAGGATTTTTCTCAAAGTTTGGTAACTTCGTAAGAAGCGGACTTGACGGTGCTCCACACAACCAGCACTTCAAAAGAAAGGGAGCGCGTATTACTGGTAATACCCCATCCTTTCAGTAAACTCCCAAAAACTCCGAAGTCGTATCTGGAAAGCCCCAAAAAATTCTCCCAGAAAAGCCAGGAAAAGTTAGTATTCCAGTATTTCCAAAGATTAAAAAGCCCCTCTTGTTTTTCTGATTAAAAAGCCCCCCTTGTTTTTCTAGTTGAAAACCCCCTCCTGTGCAGGCGGCCTGGAAGTGGCACTCCGGGCGCGCCCACGCCCCAGACGCGTTCCCGGCCGGGCCCC
>WAAD01012808.1:23792-93579 GCA_013389945.1 Fregata magnificens
GTTACATAGAGCCCCGGCTACACGCCCAGTGCCGTGTGCGCGGCCAGGGAGGGAAGGATGGACCTTGGCAGTGCGCGTGGAAAGAGCCGCTCATCCGCGGGGAGGAAATCTTTAACAAAAAAAAAAAAAAAAAAAAAAAACCCAAAAAAAAACCCAAAACCCAGAGGTTGGGGAAAAAAAACCCAACCGCGTTCTGGAGTCGCTCTTTTGGAGGAGAGGGACTTGGTTTCTGAGCTGCTCCGCAGTGCCATATCGCTGGCTCAGCTGTCCCCGGGTGGGTCGTGGGAGGCGGGACTGCCGAGAGGGCTCCGTCTCACGTCGAGGGGTTACCCCAGGCCGCTGGTGTCAGGTCAAAAGCACAAGGTGGATGTTTTCCTGCAGACTTCGCCCCCGCAATAGCTCATCTTGAGAAATCTGGGCGGATTAAGAACAGAGGGTGAATGGCTCAGGAAGCTGTTTTAGTCTAGAAGAAGCTCAAGTTTTAAAAGACAGCTGTAGCCAGATGCGTTTTTCGAGGTAAATTCAGAATGCAAAAATGGATGCTTTGGTGCAGGTGAAAAGGCTTGGAATAAAATAGGGCATGAAATGTCTTTGTAGCATCCCCTTCACATCTCCTGCCCAACGTACTTTTTGAGTTTTGAGTTCTACATCACTTTTCCTGCTCCACATGAGCACAGAGAGCTGATTCCATAACCCCTCTCCCTTCTCGTAAGGGTGCTTATCTAAGGGGCGATAGATACTGGGGTGTGAATATCAAGAAGCAAATATATGGAGTTGGCTAAGGTGTAGACTGCTCAGGATGGTTTCCTCCCATTCTCTCCTACTGGAACTGTGCCACTTCATTCACGTACAAGGAGGTACTTAGCCCTCTTTACTTGTCTCTGGACTCTGCTTTGGGTTGAGTATACATTTCTCATGAGTTTTTCTTTGGAAAAAAAGTAATCCTTCTTCAGAAGGATTCTGACAAGACTGAGGGTGTTTTCCACCCCTTCAGCTTCGAGCAGGTTGACTTTAGTAATAATTTCACATCACTACCATACTGTTTGGGCAAGTGACAGTGATCGATATCAACACAGCTCCATACAAAGAGCAAGCACCTGTCCTTGCTTGTTCCCTTAATGTGTGCCAGGCTGGATGTGACGGATGGCTCCGATCTTGAATGTGGACAAGGATTTTGCCTCACTAATAGCTACATGATCTGGTTCTTAGATGTGTCTTAAGTTGTCACTCTTTTTTTCATTTACTGTCTTCTTTTCCCTCTTCTGCCAAATATTGTCTGAAAACATTCCTTCATGCACATTCGAATTTGCTAGTGTGTGCAGGTCAGGGCATGCCACGGGACTCTTCTTTTTGGGGGGAATCGTACCGGGTGTAATGCAAGCAAATTTATGACTAGCTGTTTCTAGGATCTGGCACTTTCAAAACTCAAAGGTTTTGAAAAAGCTGCACTATAAAGATCCAGTCATGGAAAACCATATCCACAAGATCAACTTTCCCTCCAGGCAAATAGTTCTTCCAATTTCTTATGGTAGTACATGTGTGCTCACAAAATTAGGTATTTTATGCAGATGCTAGTAAATTGTCAGAGTGTAAAATATAAAGGAAAACTTCTTTAGCTGCTTTGCTTATGCTAGTTTTATGGCTGAAACATCAGGAAGACTGATAATTGCTTCAATTTAAATTTTTAAAAAATAGTGTGATTGACGGAAGAAGTCAGCATAGTAGCTTTACAGGTTAATGGTAACATGACTCTGAAAGGTGATGCTGGAGTGTTTGCTCTTTTCTTCGGTAGTGGCAGGGTCTTGTCTGCTGTTTTTTAAGAAGGTGAAGAGTCTGCCCGTTGAATGTATGTGGAACTTTTTCTTTAGTCAAAGTGACAAATAGATGGTGTGATCTATACTTTGCCCTATTCACGTATTTAGATCGCAGTCAATCCCTGTTATGTGACCTAACCCTGGACTGTGGCATACACTTACGATATAGATGTTATTTGATGTATTTGTGTGTGGAGGGTGCTTAAATATTCAAGCTTTGACTGTAACTGTTGTGTGCTTTTTAAAATATTTCGAATCATTATATGCGCTTTGTTTTCAAAGTACTTCTTTTAGTGATTTAGCAATGATTTTTTTCTGAAAAGAGTACCTGAAGAAAGATCAAATGCATGTCTTCAGAAGACTATGTTCAGCAGACGTAATTGCCTATTTTTTAAGGAAAGCACAGACACCAACCAGTTGAAATATTAAAAGAAAGAATTTAAGACTGATTATATGAATATCATCTTAACAGCCCGTTTTAATCGAGAACTCATGAAAGGAGTCTTGAAGGTATAAAAGTTTATCCCATCGGAGACTTACCTAGTCTAACTGACTGATATCGGTTTGCTCATTTTGCAAAATGCAGTTGGTGCCGAGCTGTAAATAGAGAGCATATGGAGTTGAGATATATTAGCTTTACTATGTAAATAATTTGACTAAGTAAAATTACAAATAAGCGACTGCTGGAAAGATGTAGTCTAATGCAGGGCATTAGTGCAAATGCGTGCAGTTTTCTCTTTCACACTGCTTTCAAAAATAACTTTTAAAACCATAAAAGAAGGTGTAGCAAATTGCATAGCTAACAACTGAAAGGCACCAGTAATTTTGTCTGTTCATGGATGAACATATTCCGTGATTCTGTTCGGTACATTTTCCGAGGATAGTTTCTCTGAACAAGTTTAAATTTAAAGATCCAATTGTTTCCCGACCTGGTCAAATTTATTCTTAGAAAAGCAGCTATTTGAGCATTAGAAATTAACCTTCACTGGAATACCAATATTCAGGGGTAGCTACATGATTGCAAAGCACGTGATTTCTTGTTAACGTTCAGTTCTCTCAAGACTAAGTACTTCTGGGAATGTTGCTGTCTTTCTGCAGCTGTTGCTTGTCAGCTTGAAAAGATCTTTTGCTCGTGACTTTAGATTTGACGTTAGGCTGCTTGCAAACTTACAATACCATTAGTGAATGATTGTATTATTGGAGAAAACTAGTTGAAAAGTTATAATTTTTTTATTTTCTTTTGGAGTAAAACATACATGCGGCAGTCGTCACAAACTGGTGGAACTCAGGAAAGCGTGGACAGTGTTACTGATGTTCTTATATTTAAGAATAAATGTGTCTGGTACTTAAATTATTCTCATCTAACTATGGGGGACGGGGAGAAGAAGAGACATATTCCCTCCTACCCCACCCTCCAAAAAAAACCAAAACCACAAGAGGATCCCTACGTAACTGGGATTCGGAGTTAAGTTTCTTGTGCACCCAAAACTCCCACTGATACTCAGGTCTGGGAAGTTCTAATTTTCTGTTGTATTTAAGCAAGACTGAGGGACCTAATTTTGTCATTGCACCAGAACACCCATTTTGTTGAATTACAGTTGCTACTTTTTCTGCACAAATCATTTGTCCTGTCATTGGGGTGTGTGCTAAGAAACACATGAGCTGACTGATACGCTGTTTTTTAATGCGGAATTGTATCTTACATTCACTCAAATGTAATGTATATCTCTCTCTTTTTTTTTTTTTTTTTTTTTTTTTTTTTGTGAGAATTCAAGATAATTTTCCCAATAGAGGTTAGGAAAGAAAAAAGTATTTCTAGAAAAATATGAAGATAAGACTTGTAGAAGCGTGGGAAGCTCACAGGAAATTTTTGTTACCAAGCTGTGGAAAAGCTTATTCCTTCAATAGAAAGCAGTAATTATTTTATCTTCCTGTTTTGCAGTGCAGGAAGATGCCAATAAAGATTTTATCAAGAACAACATGCCAAATAAAGGAATTTTGATAAACCACCACTGGGAAGGGGGAGTTTCCTAAGAGCAGCACTACCAATGTTGAGGAGATTGTGTGGTGTAAGGCATTAGTAGTGGGAATCAGGCTTCTCACTCCTGGCTGCCAGGGGCACTACCCGCGTTCCCAGCCATGAATCCCTCCCAGAGCTCAGTGTGTAAGTCAGGCTTTGCCCGTGCCGGTCCGGCGGCAGGAGGAGGCTCATCCTCCTCTGGGCTTCCAGCCTGTGGGTCAGCATGCTCAACCTGAGGAGCAAGAAACAGCCCCTTGCCACCACCTTCTGGGCTCTCACTGCCCCTCCTGTTAAAGCTCTCCTACGTGCTGTTGAATTATTGTAATTGAGGTTTGATTGCAGGTAGGAAGAGGAGTGCTAGTTCAGTTGACCGAGGAGAAGGCTTGGTTTCAGAAATGCACTCTCAAACATCTATCTTGAAATGAAGCGGAGCAGCCTCGACACTTTCTCCAAGAGCCCCAGTCGCTGCTCACCCAGCGGTGCAGCAGACTGTACGCGAGCGCAGTGAGCGCGGGGCATTGAGCACAGGACGCGGCTCTCCTCCTCCCCGGGATGCTGCGGGCGAGGCGTTCGGCAGGCACCTGGGGAGCATCCATCGGGCACGAGAACTGTTTCTGGTCTCCATTTGTTGGCGCCCAGGATGTGCCTGCAATCCAGCCGTTACTGTGCCCGTGGGTCACATCAGCTGCTTATGTCAACTCCATGACAATGAGACGCTTTAGTGAAAGTTTCACTGAGTGGAAGTTTCCGGTTGTTGTCTGTTTCGGTGCCTCGGACGAGGCACTTGAATGTGGGAGAAATGAATATTTCAGCTGGGACAAATTATGAAAATTCTGCTTCTGCTTTAGTGAGCCACAGAAGAAAGAAGGGGCGGGCGGTCTGTCAATGCATTGTCTCTTGCTTTTTCTACTTTAAAAAGTGCNCTTTTCTTTTCTTTTCTTTTCTTTTCTTTTCTCTCTTCTCCTCTCCTCTCCTCTCCTCTCCTCTCCTCTTCTTTCCTTCATTGCCCATTATTTATCTTGAGAAAATGTGGTTGCTGAGTAATACCCATGACAAACTGTCCCTGAAATATTACTCCATTTCTTTCTTTTCCTTTTTCCTTTTTCCCTTTTTCTTTTTCCTTTTTTTTTTTTTTTTTTTTTTTTTAAGAGAACTGGGAGTCTTCCTCCTGGTTTTAAAAGCAGGCAGAGGATCACCCTGGAAAGTGACAGCAACTTTGGTGGAGCCACTGTGACAGGGAGTAAAATTAAATATCTGCAATTTTGTAGAACCAGAGTCTACCCGAGGAATAAGTTTCAGGTCTTAAATCTTAGAAATGTATTGCAAGGTGCTAATGGTTATTTTCTCTTTGCTTTGCATGTATATTAATAAATGTATGTGTCCTGTTACAACCATTCTGATGAAGGATTTAGGTGTACAATCTACCCGATAAACATCACTTGACAAATCAAAACAGTTGGTGAATGCTGAGACTTGAATTTCTTTTTTTACAGAGAAAGTACACTTAAATATTACATGAAGACCTAGCAAATGTATTTCATGAGAACAGTGTGCAGGAACTGAGTTTTTTGTTTTATCGTAACCATTTTAAAGGGCTGACTTTGAAGCACTGAATGGATACGTGTGTGCTTGTTCTGTGGTGTTTGAGCCTTTCAGTGTCTTTGATTTATGTTCTCTCCTTCAGCAGAGGTAACGACACCGGCTCTCAAAGATGGCAAGTGACCTGAAATGAAAATGTGTGAAGAGCTATAAATTGTTCTAACCTACAAAAATGGATCAAATAACGATGTAAACTCTAAAACTAAAAGGAAGAAATGAATGAGTGGTCAATAGTAGCTTTTTTTATTGTTTTAAATGACATTCAGAAATTGTTCTCAAAATATTCAACAGCTGCATTTTTCAAAATGATCATGAAGGACCAAAGCTAAACATGGTTGTCCAGACTCTCTTTGCCTCGCACCACAATTACTACTGTCTAATTAATCAGTCTTTAATAAGCTGTTGTGATTTCAGAAACACATTGTAGAATGCCACACTTTGCATTGAAGATTTGAGTCTCTTTCAGAGTAGATTCCTATAGAAAAGGCATTTAATTTTGAAGGAACAACAGCAATAGTGGATGCAGCCGATGAAGGTTAGTAAATCGATAGTAAAGGTTTCCTGACTCAGCAGTTTTTAGCCCCTTCCTCTCTAAAGGTATTGAAGAAATATACGGTACATTTCTTATTTCTTATCCCTGGCTTATTTGTTTGATTTCTGGGCCATACAGTTTTGGAAGGAAAAATAACTTGCTAGTAATTCACAGGCCATTTCACAGGCAGAGTTCCATTTTGCCACCTGTTTTATTTGATGTGTTTTTATATGGGTACTGAGAAGCCGTGGCATTTTCAGCGTGTGTCACACCCAATGTTGTCTGTTATCTTGTCTGACCCAGATGATACAATTTAGTGCCTTTTTTCTGTGTATGGTTAAGATTAGGGCACAGCTGTGAGCAAGGCAGCTAAAGATGTGTCTAGGTAAGACTGTGTGACTGGGACATTTGAGGAGATGAACGGGGGTTGCAGTAGGGGGAACATGGGCCTCTTTGGGAGTGCTAGTCCATTACTGGCAACCTGAGCCCCTAAATTAGGAGTGGTTTTGTAAGGTGGTAGAGCTGCCACATCTTCCATGAAGGCAGAGTCTTGCAGACATCATGGCACCATATATGCTGTCTTCAGTCGCTTCTGAGGAACACCCTCGAAAGAGATCCCTGTGCCATAGTGTTCTCACATTTCTGTTATGATCCCTTAGGGCACTTCTGGTACTGCTGGTGCACCCGTACTTGGGGTACTCCTGGGCAAACTACCAGTCTCAAATCCGTGTGTCATCCTTCTTGCACTTACCCTGCCCCAACTGAATATTCTTTGTCCCCTGCTCTGCTTATAAGGGTCTTGTTTGAATGCAAACATTACCCAGTGGTGCTTATAACACAGCTTGTGAACCTGGGCAAAAAGTCTTCCCCAGTGCTTATTGGTGTATATACTAGCAGGTCAAAACCTCAAGCATTTGCTTCCCTGGGTTTGGAGTGAGGCATTCAGGAGCTGTACAAACAGCTTCCTCTAGCTGCAGATCCTGGGGCACAAGCTGCAACTGCTGTCCCCTCCATTTCCCTGGCATGTAAACCTCTCCTCCTCACTCGGAAGAGCCTCTAGGCTATAATCAGAGTTCACTGTAACTCTTAGTTTGGCAAGCAGAAGACATGGGAACTTCCTGGGTTTGTGTGTTTTTAGGAAAAGAGGTTCTAGGGAAGTGAGTCTCTAGCAGACAAGATAGAAAGAAAGTACCAAATGTTCTAATTCTGGTAAAAGAAAAAAAAATCTTCACTGTTGTATAAACCAAGACACCTTGGCTCTTAGCACTTGGAGATGATAAGCAGAGAATGTACCCATAAAAAGTAGGACTCAAGGTCTCCATGTGGCCCCATGGCAGCCAGTGACCGTGAACCCCTTGACAGCAGCAGCCTGTCCTGCTGCCTCACCATAGCTGGGTAAAATAGCAGAAACAAACCTGTGCTTCATGAGCAGGTTGCAAAATTGTTAAAAAGCCAAGTCTGTCTCACAAGCAGTATTTTAGCTGATACAGCAGTGCATATGTGACTGCAAAGCTAACATTATAAAAAGAGTTTGGACTGAAATATCAAGAGTATTTTCCCTTGAAACTGGATTACGTAAAGAAGAATATGAAGATATAATTGTGCATGGGCACCACTGTCATCACCACCAGTTAGACTCCATCTCCCAAGGACTGATCTGTCTTGAGCTAGGTACTGGGTGCACTTTGGCATGTGGATATTAGTGTGCATATAGGTTACCAACGGTTGTCTAGTGTAGGGGAAGTGCTAGCAATTATCAGCCTTTCTGCTTTTCCTCCTTGAAAGATTATCAGCCTCTTCCTATTCTGTCCTTCCTGTTCACACTGGTTGGAGTCCGTGTGCTGTGTTCTCCATGTAACAAGTGTCCTCTGTTCATCTAGAAGCCACCTGAGGAAGGATCTTGGAATAACCTTTAACCAGGTGCTGGCATCAGGCTTAAGCTGCTGGAAACCTGCCTCTCACTGACTCTGTCAAAAGATATCTTCTTAGCCATTGTCCTGCACAGAAGCCCTGCATTGTCAGTAACTTTTGGTAGGCAAATTACCTAGAAGCACACCAAGGAAACTTACATCCTACAGTGACCTTTCAAGCTTGTCTGAATCCAAGATGGAGATCTACCCAGGCCGTCAAGAAATTGCTGTGGTCAGAACAAGACAGTGCAGCTCCATTAGGGAGGGAGAACAGGAGGACACCCTGCTGCTCTGTGCCCAGGAGGTGTTTCCAACATGAGCTTCAGAAAGTGATCAAGGCATTTTCCCCAAGGCTCATCTGTAGACAATCAAATGGGATGCCTGCTTCCATCCCTTGGCTCCCTGAATTCAGTGGGATACCTACCTCCCAGGTCCTTCTGATGCTAATGAAATCTATTCTTCTCCCCTTTCTAGAAGCATTTCAAAAAGCTTCAAGGTCCAGAAAAATAAAAAGTGCTCAGGATTGTCAAGGTTGGAGACACTGCTGCTAAGCCCTGGAGCACAGCTTGGATGAGTGCCTTAGGAAGAACCAGGGGGAGTATGCAAAGGCAGGACAGGGCCAGACCAGCTGGTGAACAAACTTATTAATTACTCAGGGATTCCTTCCCTCCCTCTTCAGCCCTGCACCCAGGGTGTGCACCGGGGATGCACACCGTGGTGTGCCAGCCTGAGAGTGCTGAGAAGGAACAGACACCATATGAATGATAAGGTGGCCGGTGTTCACAGGGGGCTGGGATTGACAAGCTTCGCTTCTCAGGTTGTCTGCATGATCTATGGGAACAGGGGAGTATAAAGTTACAGCATTTTGCTTTTCCCTCCAGAAACACTTTGTGAGAATACTTTGTGGTTATCTTGCCCCACCACAGAAAGGAACTGAAGATCATAAATATGGCAGATTGATATTTCTTTTAAAATAGTGCTTAAAAAAACCCCAAATAGCAAGAAGGTGAAGTGGGCATGACTTTCCCCGTGCAACACTAATTGTGAAAATGTTGGAGATCCTCTTTGAATAAACTCAAGGGCTAGCCTGTTTCTTTTTCCCTAGGCAGGTCTCCTAGCTGTCCCTAGGAAGCCTGCCAGAACAAAATCAGCCTGGTCATAAACTCCTTCTGCAGAGGTAGCCTGAGACACAGGTGAGAGCATGGCTATCATGGCAGGAGATGGGCTGATGGCTGGGTAGGACAGAGGTGGGGTCAACTCATGACTTGCCTGTGGTGACAGCCCCAGGGGTAATAGCTGGGACGAAGCTCTGCTCAAATCCTGGGCTATGTGTGTCTGTCAGGGACTGAGCCACTGCTCAGCACCTTGACCTCTTACAGTGTATTGTCATCACTGCAAACAAGGAAAGTCGTTGTTTAAGAACAAAATGACAAAACCATGCATATGTGTGCAGTGCTAGCTGGCACCACGGGTGTCAGCCACAGCTAGCTCCCATGTAGGTTTTTGCTTGTTAAATTACATCACCACATTTGACCGGTCCTGTTTGAACAGGGGCACCAGACAAATGGGAGGAGGAGGAGAGGAAAAACTGGGTAGGCTGGAAATCACCCTCATCTTTCACCCAGGCAGCTCTCTGCATGTTGCCCTGGAGGTGAGACAGGCTTTGGTTGTGCTACATGTGAAATGACTGCCACATGCTGCATGTTGTGGTGAATGGAGTCAAATCCAGTTGGCAGCCGGTCCCAAGCGGTGTTCCCCAGGGCTCAGTTTCGGGGCCAGTTCTGTTTAATATCTTTATCAATGATCTGGACAAGGGGATCGAGTGCGCCCTCAGTAAATTTGCAGACAACACAAAGCTGGGCGGGAATGTCGATCTGCTTGAGGGTAGGGAGGCTCTACAGAGGGATCTGGGCAGGCTGGATCGATGGGCCGCGGCCAACTGTATGAGGTTCAACAAGGCCAAGTGCCAGGTCCTGCACTTGGGTCACAACAACCCCATGCAGCGCTACAGGCTTGGGGAAGAGAGGCTGGAAAGCTGCCCGGCAGAAAAGGACCTGGGAGTGTTGGTCGACAGCCGGCTGAATACGAACCGGCAGTGTGCCCAGGTGGCCAAGAAGGCCAATAGCATCCTGGCTTGTATCAGAAACAGCGTGGCCAGCAGGAGTAGGGAAGTGATCGTGGCCCTGTACTCGGCACTGGTGAGGCCGCACCTCGAATACCGTGTTCAGTTTTGGGCCCCTCACTACAAGAAGGACATTGAGGTGCTGGAGTGCATCCAGAGAAGGGCAACGAAGTTGGTGCAGGGTTTTATGAGGATTGGCTGAGGGAAGTGGGCTTGTTTAGCCTGGAGAAAAGGAGGCTGAGGAGAGACCTTCTTGCTCTCTACAACTACCTGAAAGGAGGTTGTAGTGAGGTGGCTGTTGGTCTCTTCTCCCAAGTAACAAGCAATAGGACAAGAGGAAATGGCCTCAAGTTGCACCAGGGGAGGTTTAGATTGAATATGAGGAAAAAGTTCTTCACCAAAAGGATAGTCAAGCATTGGAACAGGCTGCCCAGAGAGATGGTTGAGTCACCATCCCTGGGGGTATTTAAAAGACATGTGGATGTGGTGCTTAGGGACCTGGTGTAGTGGTGGACTTGGCAGTGCTAGGTTAACGGCTGGACTTGATGATCTTAAAGGTCTTTTCCAACCTAAATGATTCTATGATTCAATCCAACAGAGTCAGCAGCTAAACAAAATGGTAAGCCAGGTGTGAGATGTACCTGAAAAAGGTGCAGGCTGGAAAGGGGTTGCTAGCACGTATGACATGAGAAGGTGTAGCTTGTGCTGCACTATTTTATGGACCACTTGGAGATTTCTGGCACAAGGCTATAAGCTAGACACTCTGGAAAAGCTAAAGATGCAATCAGAAATGCAGGATACTTTGGCCTCAAGAGAATGAAATTGTTTATATGATGCCTTGCTCCCTAGGGAAGATCTGGATGCTGGTGCTACCCGCAGTGTTCATGCTTTTTAAAAATAAATTATCCATTTCTTACCATTTGGAAGTACTCCTGGAAGTGAGGACTGGGATTCACATATAGCTTTTATTTTTCAGTATCTGTGTAATAAGTGCTGAAGAGTTAGGAGATTAAACAAATTTGCACAATACAGGCATGGGAAAAGTGAATAAAGCATGCTTCACTAAGTAAGACATCTCCAGCTTCTATTATTATCAGGATATCTCAGAAATCAGTTCTTACTAAAAATATCTTCACCACAAAAAGGTTGAAGGTCTTTGTTTCCCTTCCAAGGCTATTTGGAGGGGAGGAGGTGGGCTAGAGTAGAGTTTTTAACCTGGAAAGAGCCCCCAGGACGGCTGTAATGCTTAGTTTTAATTATACATAAAATTGATGATCCAACAGCTTCTTGGCTGCTGCTTTATTCTTGTGTCCCTTTACTTTTAAACTGAAGAAAGGCATGTCTGTTCCCAGCCTGGCAATATTGTTGATAGATTATTTTAGGAAAAGTTAAGTAAGAACAGGCTGGTTGACTTCTGAAAGGAGAACAAGTGCTGAAGAAAAAATACTTGTTAAGACACATGTAACTTGTTCACTCTAGCTGCCCACAAGCGGGAGAAAATTTGGCATGGCTCACAAAGCATTTTAATGTTCCAGTTAAAACTTGATATGATCTGTCAGCTGTAGCAAATGTTTGTGCTGGCTTTTGCAGATATCTGTCAGTGTTTGCTGGCTCTGCCTGTGCATGCAAATGTTAAAGGGTGCCCTTCCCTCGCTGTTTCAGGGTGCTTGCAGTAGAATGGGAAAGAAGGACCTTTGCTCTGGAGCAGCATGGAAGGCACATGGCAAAGGCTCATGGAAAGCACTTCATTGCTCCACATAGGTAGGGCCAAAATAAAAGGTGTTGCATATGATGGAAACATTTGCATGCTGTTTCTCATGTAATTACTATTTGTTTCATCCTTTATCAAAAAGCAATCTGATTTCCCTTCCTCCTTTTCAATAACCAATGAAGATTTTGTTTGCTTTCCCCTTTCTGTGCCATCTGTGAGACAATCAATTTTTTACCCTTATAGGGGCATGAATACAGATTGATTTCAGAGATACATACTTCTGAATCAGATATGCAAAATAAGTAGTATCGGTAGAAGTGCCAAGGCTGAAAGATAGTTTATTTGATTTGTAGAGTGATAAATGGATAAACTGGTAAGTGTGATGCTAACTGAATCCAATGGCATATACCAGAGTGATTATTATGCAGTTAACTGCTTCAGCTAAGTGCCACTGTTACTCAGTACTGTCATTAACAATTAACCCGGTGGCTACACACTCAGAACTACCACTACTAAGTGTCCTCCTGATTGTTCCTTTGACATGGAAAGAGAAGCATGCAGATATAGTTATTTTTTATCTAATAGGTCATTTGCCTCTTGCCCTGAAGAAAATGACCCTTTAGGTAGAAGTAATGCTCTACAGTTTCACAAAGTAGAAGATAATTATGGGATACAAAGACCTGTTAGAAACCAGAAGAATTATTTATGATACGCATATATTATCTCTGGTGGAGCTTCAAGTCAAACAGGTCAGTAAGCCAAAAACTGAACTCTGCCACTTAGGTATTGAGTAATACTGATGGTCATAAAGCACCTGATTTTTTTTAATTGAAGCACAGCTCAAGATGCCGTGTTATTTCAGATGGTTTTGTAGAACAAAAAGTATTTGAGCTCAGAATAAAGAAGATTTATTCAACAAATGTGCTTTTTGCTTTTGACTACCCCCCTTCTATGGTAGAGATGAATGCAGGTTTGATCTTACCTGAAATCACGTTTGAGAATTCTGAGTAGGTCTTTAACAAAGAAAGTTGCCTAAATGCAGCAACTTGCAAAAATGAGAGTATATCTTCAGTCTCATCTCCAAAGCCACAAATGCCTGACAGTCGTTCTGAGTCCTTGTCTTCTGTCTCTGAATTTAGATGAGTGGAGCCCAGCTCAGAGGTTGGGAGAGACGTGTTACGCAATGCTTGTTTAGTGCAACAGATTTTGGCGCACACATACCAGCTGAAACTTGGCCAGTCTAGGTAGGCTGCGAAGTTAAATTCTGCGTAGACATGTTTACCTTTGTTAGCTACAAAACATGTTTGGGGGATTACATCAAATACTGTGCTCTGATAACAGGAGCTGTAGTCTCACCAATTTGGAAATTTCAGTGGCTGATGTTTTACACATCGAATTTGTACACTGCAGTGGATATGAAACTTTCTCCGTAGCTCATCACTGGCCTAGGCCATATCCTTAATGGATGCCAGTTTAATAAGGTCAGATATGCTGTGTACTTCTAGAAGTTTCGATAAGTATTCCTATAGCTGCTGGTTTATTTGAGTCTATAATGTTCTCATCTCCTGTTTTATGCAGCTATCTGAAATTTTATGTGCTTCATAAATGGATTAGATGATTTTTCATAGTAGTTTAACTTCTACTAATTCCTTCCAAATACACCAGAGTTTCCTAATGTGCCATATTTTAGAGGTGTCTCCCTCTGGATCTAGATTCCGCATTCTTGGAAAGAATGCAGTTAGAAAAAATAAACGAAATAACCTGTGCAGAAGTGGGGCAGTTTCTGGAATACTTATTGTCTCCCTAATTAATCTTAAAGTTCTGGTCTACAAATCTATTCAGGCTGCTGTTCTGAGAAGTGGTGCCCTAATGATTTTTTTTAAAATGTTTTGATATATGAGGGTGTGAAGTGCTGACAGTGAAGGATGTAAAATCTTCTTTTATAAACTTCAGTGATTCAAAGATTTACTCAATAATTTACATCCTTGTAGCACTACGTCATGCAGTAGTTGTTGGACATAGGTCTGGTAAGCTTCTTTCAGAGGTAGACCATAAACAATACCTACTGTCTGAATATCACAAAGGTGTCCTTCAGTGTCTTTTAAAAAGCACAGATTTTAATTTCTTATTTGATAGAATCCTGTTATGGATTTTATATATATCATGTATTTTTAAGTTATTCTACAGTTGGTTTTAAACCAGTTACCAATATGCAACCAAAACTGTCAGCGTACTAGTAATATTTCGTGTGTAGTCTCAGACTATAAAACTTCTATAATATTTACTTTTTCCCTTAGGGCTTCTTCCTTTTTAGTAAGAATAAGAATTAGACAACCCCCATTATCAACCCTTTTCTCTGCCAAACATAAATGAGATATTAGTTCTTGTGGTCAGGAGAAAAAAAATCAAAGGCTCAATAGAATAAATAAGGTTGTTAGAACAAAGATTTCCAAACCTTAGAACTATAATCAACTTAAGCCAATTTGGAAATGTTTAATTGTTGTCAGTACTTTACTAAAGAGAGTTTATTTAGAGCCAGTTAGTACTTGGCTTGTAAGCACATACATTGTGCAAGGAGTCCTTCCCTACCCACTACATCGTCACTGCAGCCTCCTCCTCTTAGCCTAACGCTACCTTTTCAGCAGTGCTCTCACTGGATTTGTACCTTCTTATCCCAAAATGCTGATTTCATTGGTTGATGTGAGCAGCAAGTCGGCACTCAGGAAGACAGGCAATTCCTCCAAGTTCTGTGAAAACTGGCAGCTGGGCAGAAGAAACCCAATGCCTTGACAGAAGGAGTGGCTTTAATATAAACTTGCACTTAGTTGTACATCAGATAATCAACATGAGAGAGAGAATTATGAAACCTTGCAGTCTGCAGCCAACCTTATAGGCAAAGCTAGAGAAAACCAAGCGTGGTTTGGTCCCTGTGCATTTGCAGGTGAGTTTTTTCTGTACATGGCGCTGTACTACCACCACTCTGTGCAGGAGCAGGGCTTAGGGGTATGTCTGAAGTGCCCCAACAGAGCTATATGATTCTTTGTGATGGTTTTTCCTAATGGAGCAGAACCAGAAGTTGTTTGCCCTTTTCTAAACAGGAAGGATCAAAAGTGAATGACACGGTAGTGTGCTCATAGTTATGTCCCCAGGTTTGTGTTGCCCTGACAAATTATGATAGATTAGATTTATGAGCATGTATGAGTTTTGCAGAGCTTAAAAGGAGTACTGCTGTTCAAGTGGTGTTTTCTGGAGTCCTTTTGCTGCCTTTATGTCTCTCTGAAGGTTATTCTGGGGGTTTGAAAAATGTAGTAAGAAAACGTTTTTGCAGACGTGGATGCTCTAAATATTTGTTTGTTGAAGGGTTTTGGAATTGCTGGTCTGCAGAACACTTGTTGGTGTCCTTAAGACAGCTGGCTGAGCATGCTGAGCAGGGGCTGCTCCAGACACTAAGTGTTTACAGGATGGTATCTCATGTGGTTCTCCAGGGTAGATACGGCTCTTCTGTGACTCCAAATGGAAGTAGTGAGGTCTGTATATCCGTTGAGATACAGCCCAGTGGTAAAAGCATTTGAAAACTTCCATTCTAATATTAAATAAGGGTAACGCCCCCTGCAATAAAATTACAGCCACCGCTACCTTCTCAATAAAAAAGCAACTAAACAAACTTGAACAAACCATTGATTTTATATGGTTTTATTTTTTCTTTTGCATGTCCACTCTACTGTCAGGATTTTTTTTTTTATTTGTTAGACTTCATCTTCTTCGGAGGTATGACATGACACCATCGTGGTCTAATACATGAGATATATTTTAAATAGGTTTTTCCCCAGCTTAGTTAGTGAGGATTATTTTATACAAGTGAAACTCCAAGATGCTGAATCTTTGCCGCTATTGTCATGATTTTGGGTATAGCCGTGTCTGAATGATGTGGAATTTTTTAACAGCTCTTCAGGCTTGAAAACTGGTGACAGAAACCCAGAGTTTCGGTAGGTTAGCCCTTTATTTCTGAACCCGTCACTGGAGAAAGAACGAGGAAGGAGGAA
Organism: Fregata magnificens; assembly: GCA_013389945.1. NCBI lineage: Eukaryota > Metazoa > Chordata > Aves > Suliformes > Fregatidae > Fregata > Fregata magnificens. Next base: position 39,544 of record WAAD01012808.1, read on the forward strand.
CAGCAAAATGACTCCAGGGGACTTTCTCCTGGGACAACACTGCTGTTACAAGTAACTAGAAGAAGTAGTGTAAAGTTGTTCAGGTTCTGTGTATTGCAGCAGCTTTGCAAAACAGGGTTCCAGGTAGGGGTACTTGGGCTGGGGGAGGATGGGTCCTTGTCCTTCTGACCCTGAGCTCTAATCCTCAAAGTTCTTCTCAAACAGGAAATGATTTCTCTGACAATCTTCCTTTAAAGGACTAAAAAATAGAGAATTGCACTGAGAAGAAAGAGACATAAACAAAAATGGATTTCAGTACTTCAGTGCAACCTCATGTACCAGAGCTGTTTATAGATTTTAGTTTATTAAGCAAAAACCAAAAGCAGATTCTTTCAATCTTGGATATACCACAAGATCAGCGTTTCTCAGTATGAATTCTTGGGAGAAAGATGACAAGCTGCCGGCACTGGGTAAAAATTATGTTCTTGTTCAAAAAATATATGAGTAAAGGGTACGACACTGAGTAGCTAAGACTTCCAGGAAAGAGAGAGTCAAGAAATGAATCAGCAAGCATGAAGAAAGAACATTTAAAATGTCAAAGACTAGACATCTGTTATGAGATATGAATTTCCTTCTTGTCTTCGATTTCAGCCAAGACTCCTTTCTCAGGCTACTCTGTGGTCTACTTTTGGGAAAGTAGTGATTAGAAGTATCTGCCTATTCAAGGACTTTCATTCAGAAAAGAGGAGAGAAAACAGAAGTATGTCATGAAATAAATTATATAGTATCTGAGTCTTTTTTTATGACTTTCATTAGCATAAACATAATATTGGCGTATATTTTTCACTTTCTGTTCCCTGTCTTCTTTGTTTCCATTTTTTTAAACTAGGGTATCTGACACACCCTTACATAGAAGGTAAACAGAACTTTTACTGATTATTTTAACATATTCCTGTTAATTTTTTACTGTATGTGAAGTGCAAACTTCTAGACTTTATACCAACAGTCTTAATTTCAACAGAGGGTTGGTTGTTTGCCTCTGATTCTGCCTCTGATTCTGAGCTATTTGGAAATAATCTTTGTAGGGAGACATGTCTGTAATTTATTCAATTAAGAGCTATTGTCCTTCTCCAGTAACAGAATTCATAGCAGCAATGAAGAGGCAGGATGTTGCATCAGCCAACATTATAGGCACCCCCAGATTAAAATTGTTTGAAAATCAGAGCCCCTTGCACTGTCTGCAAACTGGGAAGACAGGGGAAGTACTGAGAAAACAGATGCGGTACTTATTTTTCGTAGGGAAGCGGGGAAAGGGAGGGAGGAAGAGAAGGGGTGGGTGGGCGGCTGTAGACCAGTCAACTAACTTGAATTTCCAGATAAATTCTGGAATAAAAATTCCAAATAACTAAGTACTTAAAAGATCAAAATGAGATGAATTATAATCAACAAGTTGTCTCAAACCAATATTATTTCTTTCTTTGATAGGATAACGTGTCTTTTGGACAGAGAGGAAGCAGTAAATTTAATCTATCTTGGCATTGAGGTGATTGACATGACATGATTGACATGAAAGACATTGAGGTGCTGGAGTGTGTCCAAAGAAGGGCAACAAAGTTGGTGCAGGGTCAAGAGCACAAATCTTATGAGGAGCGGCTGAGGGAACTGGGGTTGTTTAGCCTGGAGAAAAGGAGGCTGAGGGGAGACCTTCTTGCTCTCTACAACTACCTGAAAGGAGGTTGTAGCGAGGTGGCTGTCGGTCTCTTCTCCCAAGTAACAAGCAATAGGACAAGAGGAAATGGCCTCAAGTTGCACCAGGGGAGGTTTAGATTGGATATGAGGAAAAAGTTCTTCACCGAAAGGGTTGTCAAGCATTGGAACAGGCTGCCCAGGGAAGGGGTTGAGTCACCATCCCTGGGGGTATTTAAAAGACATGTGGATGTGGTGCTTAGGGACCTGGTGTAGTGGTGGACTTGGCAGTGCTAGGTTAACGGCTGGACTTGATGATCTTAAAGGTCTTTTCCAACCTGAGCGATTCTATGATTCTATGATTATTAGGGCTTTTGATACTGTTATGACATGCTCATACAGTAAATAATATAGAGAAATATAGCCAAAGCAACATATAACTAGCTGGGTGCAAGACTTAGAATTCAGATTTCAAACAAGCTTGCCACTGAGAATACTATCAAAGAAGTAGAATAGGGATTGGGTGGGGTCTTGCAAGGGTCAGGTTTGTGTTCCATACTAACCCATGTTTTGCCTAGGTGACGGAGAGTGTGCTGTTGAATTCTCAGATACCATGGAACTGTAAGGGGTATAATGCATACTGGAGGACAGGATAAATATTGAAAATACCCTTGATGAGCTAGGGTAGTTTTGGGGGCAGGAGAAGAGAAATAAGCATTTCAATAGGAAGATGTGAAAGATCTGCAGCTGGTAGGAGCAAGCCAATGCACAAGCAAAATACAAACTTGTGACTGTGACTCTAAAGCAGACAATGAATAAACATTGCCTTTTTCTGTATCATCTCTTTCTATGCTTTTCCCCTCACAGTATGTGTGGATATGTGTGGACAGAGTGTTTTCTTCTGTTCTTTATGACCTTCGCCTGTTGGATCTGCCTTTGTGCCTTGTTCTGTCCTTCGTGCTCCAAAAAATTTTTTGCTCCTCATTCATTTCCTTTTATATACTTTCTTCTTGAGTCCGAATTATTGAGGACCCACGACTTTGTCAAGCTGATCTCTTTTTAAGTTTCCTCATTCCTTTTTTTAGATGGTGCAACCGCCTTCATTTTTCTGTGAAGAACTTTTCTGCCAGTGAAATATAATCAGTTCCTTGAAACTGGTGTCTTCTATCTTGGTGTCCACTGTTCTTCCTGTTTTTTTCCTAGAAATGCTAAACTAGCATGTAATGATTCTGCTACTTGGCCTGCCTATGTATGCACAGCTGATTCTCCTAGAATCACTGCTGACCATTGGAAGTCTCCTTCTCTCACTCCTTTCTTCTCCTTCTCTGTCAAACTGCTCCCCTCTCTGCCCTGAAATCATTAATAGAATTTCCTTTTCTTTCCCAAGACTACGAGACAGATTTTTGGACAACTATATGTGTCAATCTTCTGACAGGGTGCTGAGTATCCTCACCTTTACCTGGTCACTTACAGCATAATATCTTCCACTACCCTTGTGCCAAGGGGATCCTCCCCTTGGCACAAGGTAACAGCATGTCTCTTCCCCCACCCCAGCTGTCTTCCTGAACAGGCTTACTCTGCTGGACATCCAGCCTGCAGGAATTACCCCATCCATTCTCAGTTATACTAATTGGCATAGGTAATCACACTTAATATTTAACATGTTCAGGGTCTTCTATTCAGTTTCCTATAGTTCTTTCACTGGTACAGATGTCTGAAGTGTTCTGCAGAAGGTTTTGTGTCCTTGTCACCTTGTATGACTTATTTAAGGAATAATCATGCCAGATCTCTTTCTCACTTCTATACAGATATAATTGGCAGGTCATCAGGAAAGATATTTCCCCTGAAGAGAGGAAATATTAGTGGCAAGGTGCTGTTGAAATATAGATCAGGAGGGGACGGGAGCATATTCAAGAAAAATAAAAGTTGACAAGAACTGATGCAGACACTTGATATTAAGGGGGCAGAGATCCTCTGGTGCAAAAGGAAGCTAACAGGCTGATCTCTTTTGTCTACAAAAGACAGAGAATGGGATTGTTACTCAGAGGTCAATCTAGAGACTGAGCACAATGGGAAAGAGCTAGATGATAAACTAATGGGTGATTGATGCCAAAACAAATGCATGTAAATAGGTTACAAATAACTTCAGGCTAGACACTGGAAGACGGCTGCTAACCAAGGGAGAAAACACATTCCTGGAGCAGTTTCCACTAGAAGCAGCATTTAGGCTATGTTGTGGCAGAGATAAAAAGAGACCAAAAAAAAAAAAAAGTGTAGTAACAATATGAAAATACTCTTGCTAGGAGGTTGTAAGAGACAGGGTAAAATGGCCCAATAGTACCTTTCAGTCCTGAGCTTTAGAAAAGATTTACAATACACTAAAGTTTGTCTCTCATACTCACTTTCATTTTCTTTTTTGATACAAACATTTTTATATCCCCTACATAATTAAAAGCAGGGATTGGTTTAGCAAAACCGCACAAATGTACCTGCTGTGATTCTCTGAAGCTGTGACTTAAAAAGAGAGGTTTTCTGGGGAGAGAAAAGAGTGATTCTTTGAGTTTAATGACTACTTAAAGGGCTAACTGGTAGCTCCTGGTTACGTTTAGGTTATTCTTTGTCCCCAAGAATTGGTCGCTCATCTTAAAATCAATGGTTGCCTAGTGACAAGCAATTAAGATATAATTTGATTACTTCTGTACAAATAAAATATTGTCTTGGCCTGTAGTGATGGTAACAAGCCTAAAGTTATGATTTTATCAGAGTTTTGGAGGTTTTAACAAGACACGTACATTGTTTTTGGCATTCCTGTAAGCCTCTTGCAAATTTCAGTTAATGTGTGGAACAATTTGCATGCTGTACTTTGTGTTTATGTTCATGGATAGAATAAGGAGGCACGCTTGGGTTTTTGTTTTGGTTTGTTTTGAAAAAAAATATTCTGTGCAAGTCATCTTTGCTGGGAGTTCTGGCTGGCTGAGCACCACTGACACTGGCAGAATTGGTGTTTGCCACTTATTTCTTCCAGTTCATCTGAGTAGGAGGCTAAATTCCTGGTGGATGTGAATTCGCTGATTGTGAGTTGCCTCAAAATACTGAAACAAGACGTTACAAAGACCAGTCAAAAGAACCGTAATGAAAGTATGTTGGTCTTATTTACTAAGCTTCATTTGTGCTTCCACAGATTCATGTTATTGCAAATTAGATTCTTTTCAAGGTGTAATTGTTTTTCTGAAAGTTAAAGTGAAAATAAGACGCATAACAAATGTAAGAGAAGATATATTATCAGCGTATCATCCTCAGTTTATAAGGAGCATGAATTTTCAAAAGATGTTTATTGTTTCTGTCAGATTTCACTAGTATAGAAGTTTCAAATCAAAATTATTACATTCTGTCAAGGGAGGTTGTACTCAGCATTATTATTATTTAGTTTATTGCTGGCATGAGTGTTCAAACAGTAACAAAGATTAGGCTATCCAAACAGTTGAACCTGGGATAATCAAGTAGACTGCTGTGGATTGGATTGGGACCACATAGACATTTTCAAGCCCAGAGTACATGTGGGAGGCGTAGGAGGTGTCCACTGTTGCTCCAGGAGCATCCATATTACTTAATTTGGCTGCATTTTCCTAGGAAGCAGCTGTTGTATTTGTTCTCTTTTTCAGCCATGGAGGTGAAATTCAACATTTCGCTGTGCTGGAACCATTTCACTGCTTTAGTGGAGGCCAGTGGAGGCTTGGAAAAATGCAAGTAACCCTTTTCTGAGGGATGTTTCTGTGTAAAATCATCCACCTCTCTTATGACAGTCTTGTGGGTGATTGTTTTTTATTTTGTTTATCAGTTGCAATATCTATTACCACTATATAGACAAAAATAAAACACATCATATAAAAATTACTTGTTTTAGTTTATTAATGAACAGCAGGAGTAGTGAATGGCGTTTTAAGTGCTACAGAACACTACTCTTATGCAATCACTTTCCTTTTTGTATCTATAAGGCTGTACAACTTCCTTTTTAAAAAATAGTTTTTATACAAAAAATTGACTTCTTGCATGTGGTCAGTACTTTAAGTGCAGTGATGAACATGACACATAGTGGAATTCTGACCTTAACAAATTGTTGCTTATTTCAATATGCCATATCAATTAATACCTTATATAAATAGCACATAGAAAACTTCATGTAAAAATGAAACAGCAAGGTACTTTCTCACCAGTCAGACACAATGTGGGAGCATCTTGTAAGGATTTAAGTCTAGATGATGTTTTTTTTCCCCCTGGTTCTTCTTTCACTTTGCTTTTTCTTCTGTTGAATGAAAGAAAGAAAGGACTTCAGATCATGAAGGACCATCAAATAAACATGAGCACTTAGTAAGATGATGTCATCTTTGTATTTTATGCATCCATGGAGAGCTGAATGGAAATACGAAGGAAGAACAGGAAAACAGATATTACTTCTGTATGTGGCATCAGCTATTCTCTTACCAGATTGCAGTGTCACTATTTATATCACTGCTATGAAAGACATACTGTAAAAAAAAAACCTGAAACAGCTCAGAAAACAACCGTGAGAACGAAGTATAAATATTGTCTTCAAAAAGAACTCGGTTCGGTTTACCCTAGAGGTAGTCGTCATTTGGCGTGACACTGAGTGCCGAGGGAGAACTCTGGCAAGAAGAGCATCTTCCATCTTCAGGTACAGTGCAAGCAGGAGCTAGAGGTCAGCCAGCAAGGTGGATATCATGCAGACAGAGCTGGGGAAGCGCTAAGGAGAGAAAGGAGCCTTGTGAAGCTTTGCTGAAGTCTGGTGAAGAAATGGAGCATTGTGCTGATGAATGTGGTGGTTTAGTGTAGGAAGATAGTGCAGATAAAGTAACTATTTTTTTAGAAACTAGAGTGTGAGGTCCTTTTAACCTATTTAATAACAGAGTTTATCTTGTTAGTATATAAACTTTAGGGCCAGGAATATATAAATGTGTAACCAGTATGTCCTGTTCATAGGGAAGACGTTGCCTGTGGCTAATCGTCCACGAGAGGGAGCTAGAACTGTCTTTAAAATGCTACCGATAAAGCCTGTCAAATAATGCAGCCTAAACTCGACCTGAAGCGCTTACGTTATCTTCTGACAAAGCCAGTGTTTTAGCTCAAACGCCGTACGCAACGAGCTGCTCCTGTACGGGCTTTGCCCACCCTCGCATCAGGGCAGCCGAGCCTCCCCGGGCTGGGCGCAGCACAACAGCGAGGCAACTGCTCTGATCCGCTCAAACTGCGACGGCCACCACCTCCTCCTTTTTTTCTCTATATACCCGCTGTGTACTGTGCCAAGGAATTATTAGCAATGCAAAGAAATTCTGCTATGGCAGTGCAAAGACGCAAGTGTCTCACTGCTGTTAGCCCTGTTGGGATAATTAGCAAAAAATGCAGTTTCTCATCTGCAAGTGTAGTTTATTGTGCTGCGTATCTGAGGCAACAAATGCAGGAGACAAACTGAGGGGGTGAAATTGGAAATAAAATATGCAGCACCTTGCTGTGCAATAAAAAGTAAGAATAGTTTTTGGATCATTGAGCTGGATGTGTAAAACTGTACTGCCTACCGGCTTAAACACAAAAAACCAAGAAAGCCACTAACTGGAACCTTCTTCTAGGAATACGCACGCTACATGGAAAAAAAGCCAGACATAAAATTGGTTAGTGGATTATAATGGAGTTCAGAATGACATGGAGTTTTCAAATCAACTGCAATAAAAGATAACTGGTCTGAAGGAAGAGTCAGGGATACTAAAAAATACTGCTGCTAAAAAAACTTCCACTGGCAAGTAAGTGTCCCTTAAGAAGGTGAGCTGGAACTGCTGCTGAAGCTCAAGCTGAATGCTACGCTGGAAATGTGGAGCTAACTGAGCAAGGGTGTGTGCTGAGGGAGGCCTGTGAAGAAGCCTTCCCAGGGAGATTCCTGGCTCAGAGGAGTGTGCAACGTCAAAGGCAGAGGTCTGTGAGCACAAGGACCTATAGGTACATAAAGAAAATGAGAAATTATGGAACACTTTTAAATGGGCAAAGTATAGAAATATTTTCATTTTCAAGTCAACAATATTAAGCAAGAACAGTCTCATTTTTGCAGCGAAAACTATTGGTTATTGCATCGTTGGATGCTACAAACCAAAAAACACTCTTCTTTGGGCATGAGGTGGAAGGATTTCAGGATTTGGCATGTATGCGTGTGTGAAAGAGAGAAAGTACAACACTTACAGTTCACTCAAGAGGCAAAACGCCTCGATTACTGCGCACAATAACTGGTTGGTGGCTAGTTAGACTAGTGTGCAAAGCAAGCTGCCTTGTCACTAGGGTCCATGGTGGGTTTGCCTACGTGTGAAGTCAGTCTTGTTGGCCTGAGCTTGGTGTCTGATGGACCTGATGGCCAGTGTTGAGGGGCAGTAAAGGCTGGTTAAAAGAATGAATGAAAAAAATTGACTTAAGGCAGGGGATATGTTCTGGATTGTAAAGTATTATTTTTATTTATTTGAGGAGGTGTGTGTATGTGTGTGGATATATAAACACTTGCTGTATCCTGCCCTGGGGTGGATTTTTTAGCTCTTACTTGTGCAGAGATGGGGGCTGTGGGAGGAGGGTGAAGCGCTAGGCAGTATCTCCTGAAAACTTCACTTGACGTATGTCAAACTGACCTACTCGTAACCAGAGACTAAATTTGCTAACTTTGGTTTTGGCAAGGCCAAAAAGCTTTTTCTTCTTCAGAGGGTTGCCCAGAGAGGTAGTGGAGGCCCCATCCCTAGAAACATTCAAGGTCAGGTTGGACGGGACTCTGAGCAACCTGACCTAGTTGAAGATGTCCCTGCTCATTGCAAGGGGGGGTTGGACTAGATGACCTTTAAAGGTCCCTTCCAACCCAAAGCATTCTATGATTCTATGGTTCTATGAATATATGTTACTGCTGGTCAGTCCACTACTTTGCCCTTTGGTCTGCTAGGAGCAGCCAAATACTGAAACATGATACACTTGAGGATTATGCAAACAAAGAGAATATTTGCATATAGAGAATAATATTGACATTTGCATGTGGCTCACAGTGCCACTTCAAATTACACTGAGCAAGGTTGTAATTCAGGCTTCTTTGTTAGCTTTGCATGCTGTATAAATTGTGACTGATATTAAAACTACAAAGTGCATCACTAGAGAGCTCAGACACAAAGTAATGCGTAGCTAAAACTTATAATCAAGGCTAATATTAACAGCTAATGCAAACAACTGGAACATTGTATAGCACCAAAATGCATTTCAAATATCTAGTGTCCAACAGTTGAAACTGCACTCAGATTTTTCTGCAGCCAGCTTGTTTTATTGAAAACATCCCTTAAGAGTCAGTGCAGTACAATTATCCTTTTTTCAATGCTAGCAGTCATATGACAAAATAGTTGTGTGGGAAGAAATGTCTTTGAGGAAGCATCTTAGCAAGTGCCTTAATTGTTAAGTAAAAATAACTTTCTGTCTAGCAAGGGAAGAAATACTTGCCATTTATCAATATGGGGTTTTTTTGAAGATTGCTTTTATATAAGTATTACGAAACCATAAAGCAAACATTTTCAATGAGAAATACCTTTCTCTCATTTGCTCTTTAAAAAAAAAAAAAAAGCAATGTCTTCAGCATATGTCTTTAAAAAGAAGGGCAAAAAACCCCCTAGGAATTCAAGGGTTAGAGAATATACCAGTATACTTACTGACTTCTTTTTTGTTCTAAGTGACAAAGGCAAAGCAGAGGCTGTGCTGACCTTTATGAAAGAACAGATCCATGGGGAAAGAAGGTTTTTTTATGCCAGACAGGCAACAGTTAAGGGTAGTGAAGGAGGATGTTTAAGTCACCTGTTATCCCAGTGACTGAAATGCAACCTCAGAGCTGTTGTGTCTCTAAGGCTAAAGGCATACTTACACAGAACATCTCATTTACAGAAACTATAAAATACTCTACGGCAATTAGTTTAATCCAATAAGGTAGCTATCTGTTAGTGTTTCAAAGTAATATTTTAGTTTAAAATGTTTATTGTTTTCATTCAATATTTATTTTTCTTACTGTGCACATAATCCCAAATTTCATATTCTCTTTATTATACTACATAAATGCCCATGTCTGTTCTATATTTCAAGGCGCTCTGTTAATCATTGTGTTACATTTCAAAAATCCTAAGTAAGCCTTTTGTCTGCTTATGCAAAAAGCTTTTCTGGTTCCCAACGCATATCGGGATATCAAAAATAGTTATAGATAATCAATATTTGCTAAACCAAAGAGTGAAAATTAGGAATCTCTGGTGGATATAGGTGTAATCACAGTCCAGACAATAGCACTATAGCAACTCACTATGTAAATGCAAATTATTGTAATGTATGATAGGTGATTAACCTATGAAATTTAGGAACCACAAACTCAGCATGGTACATATTTATATAAAGAAAAAGAAAGTACGTGTTATATAAAAAAGGCATCCTGACTTTATACAATGACAGAGAAAACTTCCAGGAGAGTAGGTACCTGTTAGCAGCTTGTCTCTCTTCCTTGGTTTTCCTTACAATAGATTGTGTGACTACAGATTTTTCTCTTTTGTTTGTTTCTCTTATAAAGCCAGCCAAAACACCATGGTTGCAAAAAGTTATTATTTAAAAAAGTATTAATGAGACCGTGGCTTTATTTGTGTTATGCAGTGCTCTCATTCAAAGGAATTCAAGTGAAACTCATGTAAAACTGAAGGGGGAAGAAGAACGTTGCTACATAACAAGATGAGAACTCCCAATAAAATAGCTGAATCAATATAAACATGCAATTGGAATGCCTAGATACCCAGCACGGTGGATAGTGAGCAGAATACAAAGAGTGGAGGTAGCCTAGCTCTCCCACGCTGACTTTGAAATCTAACTAAACAGTGCATTCTTCTGTGAAACTAAAGTGTAAAGTTAAAAATAACTCCAGTTAAGCAATTTAAGTTAAAAGTGTTTTGGTACAAATCATTCTGATGTCTGTAGAGCATCCCATGTATCACATGTCTGGTAACTGGGAGCTCAGTCTAGTTCACATGTTGTGACTTCTCTGTTGCCATCAGGTTGGGGATGGGGTAGGTGGGACACACTGCCCCTTCCCCTGAAGCGACAATGACTATGTACCAGCCTAAACTAAAAAGATACACAAATATTTATATATATATTTATATATATATATACACATTTTATACGTTTCATGCAAGGCCCCTCAGTGCGTGGCTCTCCTTACCAACCCCACGCTGCTCCTGGTCACCAGTGACTGAGGAGCCTGCTGCTGCGGAAACCTGGGCAGTGCCAGCCAGCGTCACAGCCAGAGAAAACAAGTTAGGCAGAAATCAAAGAGGAGCCAGGGGCTAAGAATGTGGCAGCTGAATATTGCAGAGTGCTGTGAAGTGCTAATGTCCTGGTGGTTAGATAGTATCAACATAACTTCCCCAAGTGATAGCAATCAGCAAGCGTGTCCTTCGGAGCCTTTGCCATGCACTGTGCTCTTTAAAGTCTTCAGACATAGCCAATGTAAAGGTTGCATCATAGCTTTCAGAGGTTGGTCTGTAATGAAGCGTAGTTCCCAACCTGATTCTCGCCAGTCAAGTAGCAGAAATAAAATCCAGTTTGTAGAATGGGGCAGCTCCATGGTTTTGTAAGACAAACAGGAGGCTTCAAGTTGCTAAGGGGTATCCTAAGGCTGTCTTACATGTGTGTAGACTCCTCAGGTTAGGTTATGAGTTGTACTTAAAGTTTCCAATACAATGAAATATTGTGGAACCAAAGCCTGTAATCACTGCCACAATATATTTCATGCTGAGTATAAAATGTCTTAGGTTCCCTCAGTGGTGCTGCATGTAGATAGTGTTGGGCAAACATCGATTTGCTGATTATCTGTGTGCTGGATACAGTTCACCATGATTTGCATGGCACACTGGTGATCACACCAGATCAAATGGTACCTAAAGTTAGGGGTGGATGGAAACATGATCACCGGTGCCAGCTCTGCCCAGGCTCTCTGAGTAGGCTGATGGTTGTTCAGAAGTCTCCAGAACATCGTCTGGTTAGGTGTCTGCTAAATTTACGGAACCAGACTTACTTCATTTAGAGAATCTTTCTAATTACACTTGGACATAATGGACTCCGATTAAGACTGTGGAAAGGACTGATGGAGTGTTAACGGTAGAAGTTTTAATCCAGATCAGGCCAAGAGCATATATGAAAAAGTGTATTCTTGAATGAGTATGATTTGACTGCCTTTATACTATCTGCCGTAATATATTGGCATCTAGTGGAAGGCTTGTGTAACTGCAATGTAAATTTTGAGCAAACTCTTCATGGTATTATTGTATGGAGCCTTACATCATAGCCACCAGTGGTAAAGTATCCCATTGCTAGAATAAGGTGTGTTTCTGGATGTAATTCTGTGGCAATACAGACTTGCAAAGAGCATACTTACCTGAAGCTGTATATTTCCTAAAGAAAATAAATATATGCTGTTGCAATATATATGCATTGTGGTGCCTGGGGATGGTGTAAATTCAATGCCTTTTAGCAATTAGAATTTAGGAACTGACTGTTCAGAACCCGTATGCTTAGCTTACCATAAACAAATTATTTGACAGAGGAAAACATCATTACTGTATAAAAATAAATGAATTACAAGATATTTACTTTCCAGGGAAACAAACCTACTAACAGTTGCGTTGCAGTACAGAGATGTATGCTTATATGAAATAGAAATTCAAGACATGAAGTAAATAATCTGTCTTCTTCTTTATATGACAGTAATAAGCAAATACCAAGAAATGTCTGTATATAATATTTATGAACATGTATATACATACATACATAAAATCAGATGCAAACTCACAGAACCATAGAAAGTAAGGCTGGAAGGGATTTGAAGAGATTATCTCGTCTGTACACTGAAACTGGTGAACTCTTCAAAAACTGCCCTTGATCTACAGCAGAAAAGCCCCTCTCTTTTCTCTGGGAATAGGAACAAAAGAATCTGGGCTCCTTCCAGGAATTTTCACAGGAATAGTACAAACTGCTAATGATCATTGTGATAACAAACAGGACTTCAATACCTGCCAATGGTGTTGATATAATGAGAAACTTGCCAAAATTATTGGGGTTTGAGTGCGTGGCATAAAAGTATGTGGAAACTGAATGCAGGTAATAACACTGAATACAGGTCATCTGTGAATTTGAAATGACTAATTAAAGTAAACTTAAAATGAAAAAAAAAAAACCCTACTGAATATGAAAAGGGTAAGGAAAACAAGCTTTTATCCAAAAGGTGATAAGGGAATACAAGCTGCTCTGGAATGTATAAGCAATGACTCAATAGATTGCTTTAGTATATTCAGGAATAAAAGAGGACTAATAGGCAGAAGTTTAAAAAGTTAATGAAAACTGAAGCTGAATATTCTTTGTTAATCTTGAATTCATTGATGCACACATTAATGACTGTTATTGGAAAACATGGTTTTAAATAAATTACCCAATAAACATTGCCTAGAAATCTATAAAGTACATATTTAGTGAATAAGATCTTAGGTAGGATGACATTTGTTAATGATTAGTGAAAACAATCTTAGGGTAGAAGGCCATCTTTACTGATGCATGTAACAAAAGGAGATAGCTGGTAAAGATGTATAAAATTACTTCATTTGTTTGTTTGGAAATATATCTCTTTGTTTTGGATGCTTACTGCAAATTAAGAAAAATATTCTAATAAAGTGAAAATAGATGATGGGTCAACTGAATCCCTGATATAAAGTTCTCCTGTGAGTTCTTGATTGTGGGGCTGATGTTTGCAGGCTAAATTGCTTTTGCAGAGTATCGAAGGTTAGGTGAATTCCTGCTTTTCATGCAAAATTCAGCTCAGTTTTAATTACAGAGCTATGACTAATGCCACCATAATGAATATACATGCATTTGTACATACTTTTCTTTTTTTATAATGTAGCTTATACTTTGTTTCAAGTGAACATTTGCTTAGCTCTAGTAACAGAATATGTAGTAACGTGAGTATGGCACATGCTGATTTATCTGGCAGCATGAAGTTAATTTTATACTACACTACATTACACTATACTACACTTTATGTCTGTTGAATCTGAGAAAGTTATCATAGCCCATTGGATTTTCATCTGATATGGGTATTTTCCGGTTTGTGTTTTCAAATATTAATGTTACATTTTAATTAAATGTTGTGCAAGAGATTTTTTTCTACTCTTTTTAAGAGTAGTTGAAAGATGAAAGTTGAAACATGATAGCTTCATGTTATTCAGAGTATTCATGACTCCTGATGTACTTTTTTAAAAAAGGAAATTATAAAAGTCAATTTATATGAAGATTGAAATAGAAATGCAGAATAGTATACGCACAGCATTTGCAGTAATGATTTCTTCAAAACCTGCGATTGCCTGAGAAAGGATTTGCCTAATTACTGAAAAATAACCTATTAAATCTGTGAGTTTAACCTTATAATTTTGGGTAATGAAAAGTAATAGACCATTTAAAGGTTCTCTATAGCAACGAGTCTGGTTTAGCAGAGTCTGCACAATTCCCTTTTCTCAATTACTTTTTGCATTTTGGTCACATCAAGTGGATCAGGAATAAGGGCTTCTTTCACTTTTCAAAGGAGCGTGTCCACAACTGTATGCTGTTAATTTGGCATAACTTGTAGCACTTCTAAAACTTGCTAGAAAGCTATTGACTTGAAAAAAAATGTGGAAGTATGTAATTACATCCCTCAGACCATCATTATGCTTCAGTGCCGTCTCCTCTCTGGTGCTTTTGTCCTGAAAGTCAACAGAAGCGGCAATTACTGGCAACGCTAGATACTGACTGCTCCGTATAGCATGGAGGGTACGCATGTGTATATCTATGCACACACACATAGTCTTTTACCTTGGATCACAATTTCTGGCAGCAGCTAGGAAATGAAATGTAATCTCTTTCAGTTTCTTGTTTGTCTTATCCATCGTGCATTGGAAAAGACCTTGGGTGACTGTCCCAATGGACTGTCACAGTCCTTATCACACAGGGAGATAGGAAGCGATTGCACTGCGTAAGCCAGGCTGTTTGCTCAGCAGCATATAGGGAGCTTTACCTGAAATTATGCCTTATTCACATGGAATAGCTTTTGCCCCTTGCTCACCTCCTGGAGGTGATACCCTGCCAGCTGCCCCCAGCAAAGTGTTTGAGACACTTCCAGCAGTGGTGGGAACCAATGTGGAGGCACAGTGGGACCCTAAAGAGGCATCCATGGGGAGGAGACGAGGGCTTTCCCATGCTAAGGCAGCCCCGCTGCCTCCCAAGCTCTGTTACCGTCTCCCCCCTGCGACGGTCACCCCTGCTGCGGAGCTGAGGGGAAATCAAGAGCTTGCTGGTCTCTCTGCGTTAGCATCCCTTGCAAGACGGGAAAGGTCTCCATTGGTACAGAAACCCAGGCACCAGAAATCAGCCCTTTGGGGTGGGGAAGAGGTTGTTTCTACTTTGCTCCAGATTTTTGCACAATTCCACATTCTGTCACCTTGTTCTGTGGTTTCTTTTTTTCTTTTTGGTTTTGGTTTTTGTTACTTTTCCATTTTCCCAGCTGCTCCACTTTTTGAACCCATGATGTTTGTGAAGTCAAAATAACAAACATGAAATAAAATAGGTTTGCTTATTCTAGGTTATATTCAAAGTGATGAAAGGTTTGTGTTTTTTTCCCCCAGATGTTCATTATAGAAATTGTCTCTTGCATTAGAAAACCATGTAGTTTCAATAGTTTCAGTCTCCAGAGCTGGAGGAAAACACCTTTTTTTCTTCTTGACAAGGGCACTGGAACTCAGTCACATCCTCCAAAACTGCAAATGGCAGAAGATGATAGTTGGCAATGGAGTACTCATTTAAAAGACATGTCCTAAAAATCTTTCAGCCCTCAGGAAAAGTCATGTGTCATATGAGGAGAACTTTGCAAATTTTAGGATGTTTTTCTAGAATATTTGACAAAGATGACCAGAATGGAACATCTTGTTTTATCAGAGTGTCACGAAATGTAAATATGAAGCAGCCTATCTGTACTCTAGAAAGTTAGAAGGTGGAAAATTAAGGCCTTTTACTGTGACTATGGGAGATGCTCTTAGGTCCTGAACAGGAGAGAAAGCATATATGTGTCCCCTCTGAGCCTTTCAAACTTTCAAATAATTCCCATCTTTGACTAGACTTTTGCTTTACAAACCCCGAGATTCCTAGGTTTTAAAGTAGGTCTGCTTGCCAGGAGTGTGCCTCGTTTAGCACGCTGTTCTCTCTGTACAGATAAAAATGAGTCTCTGGTCAGGAGAGTGTTGGCAGCAGAGGTCAGTCGGGCAAAGTCTGAGGTGTCTTGTCCACAGGTTGCTCCCAGCCTTTTGCTTTGGTTCTATAAAACAGGTTCCCACCGGCAGCACAATTTAGCAACACAACTATATTTTGAAACAGTACAAGATACTGTCCCATGCTCTACAACAGTTGTTTTGCTCAAGTGAGCTTCCAGTACATTTTCAGGCCTACAAGGTAAGAGATGTATACTTACACTGCTGCACACTGCAGAAGAAGACAAGAACATGAATTTTTGCGTATTTATTTCTACAGCATTGTTTGCATATGGCTTTAATTCATAACAGGCAGCCTTTGCCTTAATATTCTCACACTAATTCTAGCTCTCGTGAAAGAAAAGACACTTTAAACACTGGATATACAGAGGTTATAGACTGCTGGCAGTGCAGCCGTGTCACAAATTGTAACCATAGTTGGGAATACGTTGCCTTTTAAACTGTCCAGCAGCAAATGTACTGATTGTTCCCAGAGCTCTCCTGGGAAATGACCTGCCAAGTGACTTGTGATTTAGCTCAAGTCTGCAGAAAAGCAACTTTTTGTTTCTTTTCCTTTGTGCCATAAAAGTAAACTTTAACTGGAGGCGTTTCAGATGCGTTGTCCTATCTAGCATTCCCTCGACCTTGCCGCAAGTGCTGTTCTTCCCTGAGTGCCTTCCAGAAACAAGGAGCAATGATTTCCAGCACATGCCCTGCTAAACCCGGTAGGTCTCTGAGGAGTGGGCAGCTTCACTGTGGTACTTGACCATGTAATTGCACCTCTGATCGGCTCAGCTTCGCCTGTGTTAGCAGGCCACTGGTGCGCTGGCTGGGCAAGGAGGTGTTTTTCCCCAGAGCTACCTCCTGGCAGGGTTGCTGCCCCCAGGGTCTGGCTGGGTTGCAGCATTACCAGTATTGCGGTGAGCACCTCCTCTCCACTCGAATACCCAACACTCTCATTTTGGGCTGGACACGGTTCAGGTTGGACAACCCCGCTGGAGTCCTACCTGCATCAGACCGCAGAGGGACAGGGGTTTGCTGCAGGGAGAGGGCTGGCAAACTGTAATTTCCTAAGTGGAAATGGGTTTGTTACCATGTGATAAATCTTTTTCTAATAACTGCTGCCAAAGAGTCGGTGATTTGGAGAGAAAACTCATTTCTATCAATCCCTTAAAACCTACTGGAAAAAACCAAACAGGATGGAGACAGCTCCTGGCAAGGTTTCTGACATATCTGGGCCCATGATTCAGCATTTCATAAATGGGTAATTATTTAAGTCTGTTTTTTCCTTTGTAAGCAATATTGGTGTTTTACTAGCAAAGTGTTAACTTGTCTTTTTTCTGTTGGCATCCAGCTGGGGCCAAGCAATTTGCATAAGTATTGCTATTACTGGCACTCCTAGAGACTTTTCTGATATTGTCAAGAACAAAACACTGTAAAGAAACACACAGCCAAAGATGATTGAAGATCCATACACACAATGTGTGAGAAATTCAGCAGCAATTAATTTCTTAATAGAAGTCACATAAATAAACAGAGGAATCCCCTTAAGATATGCTATTGGAAATCCCATAGATATTTGGATTTCTTGAACACTCTGTTCTGTGAACAGGATTTTCATTAACATGCATGTATCTTTGTGCCAGTAATTCACTCTGAAAAGCAACCTGTTGGGTTTTTTTTCCTCCGTTCAGATATGCCCTTGAAGTATTTTTGGCAGCAATACCAGGAAGACAGTCACTCCAACAGTATCTGATTCTTTGCACTGCATACGGGGGGAGACATGGTAGCTTAATGACAGTGTCGGAGCCAGATGCTCTAGCATCTCCCGGCTTTTAGTCCCTCTGATTAAGTGCCTCTTGCTCCTTTTAGGAAACCATTTGCTGCCCTGCAGTGTTCTCTGATTCACACACACTTGTGTGCATCTCCATTTAATTTGTCTCTTTCTCACTCAGCCTGTTACGCACCATAATATGGAAAAGCAGACTTAACCCCACAGTGATCTATTAGGACCCAGTATTTTGTGAACAGAGGCCAAGACTGCTGCTGACTCTAGTAACTTTAGTAACAAAATACTAAGGAAACATTACCTAATTTTTCAGCTTCAGATTGATCTCAATTAAAAGCTGAAAAACATGTTGTGACTGGAGTAGTTCTCAGTCTCTTTTAGCACAAACAGGGTTAAATATTGAAGTGAAGGGACATACTTTTCATTTTCTATCATGGAAGTACAACTGGTAACTGTGATGATTGTGTATCTCAGGAGGTGAAAAATGACCAACCAGTGATGAGCAAGCACTGGCAGAAAACGTAAAAGCAGACACATAATTCACAGGCCAGACAGCAAGAGATAAGACGCTGCATACGAATAAGAGTTTGTGGGTGTGAGAGCAAGCGAGTGCTGAAGGAAAGAATTTAACTGCTTCACTGAAAGTGCAATAACACAAACAGCTCTTCTGACTGCATTTCATCAGTAGATTGCTACTCAATGGCATAAAATGTTAAAAAAACCCCCAAAAAATGTATGAAAATGGCAGGCTTCCTTCCAGACAAGTAAATAACAATCAGTTAAAAATACCAACAAACAACATCTGCCTTTTAAATAATCAGCTTGGTTTCTGTTTCTTCCTCAGAATGTGTATTTTTGGCTCAGATTTAGAGGTTTTGTTCTGATTTCAGCAGACCACTTGAACAAGAACATGCGTTGTGGGTAACTATCACCTAGAAATGTTAGCTGGCTGAACGTACCTTAAATTAGGTAAAAGTAGTGATTCTTCCATTAATTAATAGTTTTCTTCCATTAATATCCTTAAAAAAAGATCACTGAAAAATAGAGTACCAATATTTCTTGATTTCCATGAATACCCCATGCTGTAATAGAATATAAGCCTCTGCTTAGCCATTTGGTAAAAGAGCTTTATGGGCTGTCACTGCAGATATGACCTAAAATAGGATGAGCAGTATTCCAGTTTCTGAGGGCTTTTTTGGTGGCTGCAGAAAAAAACCCCAAGACTTTCCTTCCAGAGTTGGGTGAGAAAGAGAATGGGGCCCAAAATGAAGTTGAGGGCAGGTTGTTCCACCAAGAAGCAGCTTCAAAATTTTAAGTTGATGTAAACAACACTTTTTTTGGTAAACTTTTCATTTTTTTCACTGTGGTCTAACTTCAGCCTTTCAGGTTGATCTCTGTGGCTGATTCCCATGATCAGCCTGGAAAGGCTGTTGGGTACCTCAGCTCTCCTAAGAAGAAACCTTTGCATGCAGGATCAGCATTTGAAGCCTTAGAGAGCTCCTGACTGAGGACTGGGGCTTGGGGAGGACCTCCATCCTCTACCATTGAGCACTATGGACATTCTAGCTGTTCCCAGCTGTGGCAGGTTCAATCTGCAGACCACTCTCATGCAGAGCAGGCATGACTGGATTTTCAGAAGTGACAAATTCAGGTTTTGTATGATCCCCTTACAAGAATTTTAGATCCAGACAAGTGAGAGTTCAGTTTTCACCTCAATCAATCAGTGCTTTTGCCATTGTTTTTAATATTACATGTCATACTGCCCTATTTCTTTCAGTAGTGGCCCCTGTTTCCTTGTTAATATATTTAGCTTTTCAAACAACAGGCTTGAATATATATATTTATTGTGGAGTAAGAATACTTGTTCTCCCAAAGTCACAAACCTACAATCAAAACATTTTATTCCCACATCCCAAGCATCCTGTGAAGGACAATTTATGAGTAAAATGCATAAACATTTTTCATAGTTCAGACTGCTGAGCTCTGGGCCACTTACACTAACTTTGTGGAAATAGATGATTGCACTTGAGATTTGTAAAGCCAGTCTGGATTTCCTGCTTATCTGTTTAATTTAAGTGCCTTTAATGATCCAGCACATATGGCCCGATGCAGTAATACCGGATTACAAGCCATCTAGTTTTTATGCTGGAGAAGGATTCAATTACTGTGACTGTTTCACCCAGCCATTATGAAACTTGGCTGGAGTTTTCCACACTGTCTTTCAAAAGAAATTGAACTCCTTCAGTGAAGGCTTCTCCATGCTCTTGCAAATTTCAGGATGACCCTATATGAATTTTAGTTCCACAGGTTTCATTTGAGTATTTAAGTAGTATAGGGCGGTGCATACTCAAATATACTTTTCTGGAGGTTTGTTTTGGGTTTTTTTTTTTTAATTCTAGTAATACTTTCCAGCTGTTGGTACTTACATAATCTGGGTCTGATGTAGCCAAATGACAAACAAACACGTTCTTAAGTGACTAGATCTCCATTCAGAAGTCTCATAGCTTAGTTTTTCTAATTATGTATCTGAACTATTCAATTTTTAGTACCATGACTAACATTAGATTTTACAAATTATTTGTAAACCAGACAAAAGTGGCTGAATAAAATATAATTATAGTATATAACCGTAGGAGTCTCAGTCAGGATCTGCTATTCTAGCATTAAACTGCAATGCAGATAGGGACTTTAATTTGCAGAGTGTTTGTATCAGAGAAAAATATACAGGCAAAAGGTTGATTGAGCTCCACTCTGCTATGTTGTGCCCCTGCACTTCCCAGGGGGGAGGGAAAGCATGATCCAGACACTAAATTCCAAGGCAGTGTGTTTTCATTCAGGTGAATTCAATTATTTCAACACATGTAGATATACGGTATAGTTTGTATCTTCCAGTCATACCGCTTTTTTTCTTTGTATTGTTGAAGCACTCATGTCTTTCGGAGGTAGCCAAAATGGTGTAGTCCCTCCATAGATCTGTATCTACTCTTGGCCATTAATTCTGCTTGTAGAAGAGTTCATTACTCTTCCTAGAGTTGAAAAGAGCTGGGAAGCCATTCTGTAAACAGTTAACATCTTGCCTAGAGGTATGAAAGCAGAGCATCCCTTTTGCTCACTAGCTCCCAGCCTACCTGCAGGCCCTCTTGCATGGTTTTAGCCTTTCAGATTTCATTGCCATTCAGTGCTCTACTTAAGTGCATTTCAGACCCTGCATTTTAAACCAACTCTGACTATAATCTAGGGTCCGATACAATTGCACTTAAATTTAAATGCCATTAAGTGACTGAATAATTTATCAGTGTATACAGCAAAGGTTAGTTGATGGTAACATTAATTCTGTGAATGTTAGAAGTATTTTAGCGTTTTCTGATGTTCTGATTATCTTTTGAAATGCCTTAAAGTTTCTCCTCCGAGTCAGCCTTAAGATCTATAGAAACATTTTCATTTAGTTTTGCATATCTCAGGTTTAGGAAGACAGCTCTACCTTTCATATAGGAAATCCATATTTTTCCTCATGTGCAGACAGGACCAGAAGAAACCACCTCTTCAGGTGCTTCTATTTGTTCTGCTTCAGTAGCCAATGACTATGTACCAGCCTAAACTAGAAAGATACACAAACAATCCATGTAACCACCAAGAACATTGACGTGCTTTAAGCCCTCATTGCAAAACCAGACAAGAACTCCAATGCACCAAGGCTAGCATAGAAGTGAAGGACATCTTCAACCTGATTCTTTTTGACTAAGAAATTACACAAAAAGAGTAAGTCCACATATTTGCATGAAACTTTAAGGAAATAATGCCATTTGGGCTTAACAAAGTGTTCTCTTACAAGTTGAGAGCATGGAAGTGACTTACTGTGTGCCTACCCCAAGAATTCCAGGTTGCATCTCTGTAGCATTTCTCTCCACAGGAAAGCCAGTTTGTCCACATCTGGCATGATGAATGTGAGCAGTTCCATCATTTGCTTACATGCTTTACAGCATGTTACAGGTATGATTAGCTCTGCTTTGCAGAGGGAGGACTCAAAGAAGAGAAAAATGAAGTAACTTGACCATTGTTGCATAGGAAGTCAGTAATAGAAGTAAGACTGAAAGGATTCAGAGATTCTGTCCAGTGTTCCTCCAGTAGCTACTGCTACAGCCTTGGATGGGTAGTTATAAATGCCCAGTTGTTTTAAATTGTAAAAGTGCATTCCATTGTACCCTATCTCAATACAGTTACGATGCTCAGATCTTATTGAGACTTTGAACAAGCCTATAGGATAATATTTATAAAGTAAAATGCTTTCAACAGTTTTGCTTTGATGGCTGCCATTAGCTACTTTGTGCTGTCACAGCAAAACAAGGAATAGCTGCTAAAATGTCTGTAATGGTTACCTTTTGTTTTCTTTGTAATATTTCTTTCTGTAAAATTAAGTGTTTGCTAGTAGTTTTGGATAACTTCAAAAGTTGTATTTAATACCTTGTGCTAAGGTTCTAGGTAGTTACATACAATGAGCAATAGCAACTACCTGAATAGGTTTTCCCTGTTTCTCAATATCTCAAACACTGTGTAAAAACCCATTAACTGGTCCTTATGATTGATTTGTGCTGCAGGGAACACTCACATCTTGCTCATGAGTTGAATGAGCCCATGCAGGGCATAGCAAAACATTCTAAAACTTCCAGGATATGCAAAAAGACCAAGACAGTTTTCATCAAAACTCCCAACTCAGGAAAGCAATATTTAACCTGTAGCTAAATAAA
The DNA here is from genome assembly GCA_013389945.1 of Fregata magnificens. Classification (NCBI taxonomy): domain Eukaryota; kingdom Metazoa; phylum Chordata; class Aves; order Suliformes; family Fregatidae; genus Fregata; species Fregata magnificens. The sequence continues at coordinate 62,115 of WAAD01012808.1, forward strand.
CCCAAGCTGAGAGGCCCAAAAGGGCAGACTTAAGCAATTAAAGTCATACCTTAAAAAGTCAGTTCTACATCTGATCATATGAAAGTGTTTAACTTTGATTTTCCTTCCCATTCCAATTACTTGTCAGCCTCTTTGGTGATGAACACTTGTTTAATGATAATTTCAGGGGTATCTGCACAGATCTTGCCTCTTCTTACTGTCCCAACTATGCAATCATTTCAATCTCTGCAATTCATTACACCTTGCAAATGCTGTTTGGGGTAATCTTAAATATAAGATGAAAACTGTAAGAATTGTCTAGCAAATATTCATATTCTGCCTACATGAATGTCAGTGTGCCCACTGAATGTCTTACATGCAACTATAGATAATGGATAGATAGAAACTTTAAAATGTAATATCAATGTATAAGTGTTTAGTCTATATTGGCTAGATTCTTTGCCAAGTTCCATAGTACCATTTCAGAGATTTTGGATGTTTAGATGCAATAGATGATCTAACGAAAGGTGCCTTTCAGGGTAGGTAACAGAACAAATAGTTGTTATGAAGGCTCTTTAACAGTAGTTGCTAATCTAAGCACTGTGTCTTAAATGAAATGGTGATACAGTATTGAGTCATTACAGACACATCAGTTAACAGTCAGCCTTGTTTAAATGAAAACAATGGGCTAGTTTGTATTTGAAGAGAAATAGTGGGGGAAATAAGATGATTTCCACACTGGCTGTATATCACTCTTGCAAAATGGTTTTGAAAAATATTTTAAGAATAGAGCAGAACCACATTCATTGGGACAGTATGTGATAGTAAGACATGCTGCAGTCAAAGTAAATTCAGACTGTTTACATTCAGAAACCTCAGCAGTTGGAAGAGCTGACTTATATTAGAGATTATCAACCAAGATCTTGTAATATTAAGTTAAAGAGAATTAAAGTTCTACTCAATTTACCTAAATTCAGTTATCTGAAGCTTAGGCATCTAACTTAGACCAGTTGCCTAATCACCATCAGAGGCTGATTCATCTCAGCCTAAAAGAACTGTATGAAACAGCCAGGGATAAATCACTCCTTTGGAGGTGTTTGGCTTCTTCATTGACTCAAGATGACTGGCTTTAACTGCAGGGCTAACTTCTGTGGTTGGTAGCAGTAGTGGTAGTTAAATGGTAGTTAGAAATAGTTCAAAATTAGGTGAGATAAATCTGTCCATTCTTTTCCCAATGTAACTATGAGAGGGTATCCATCCGTCTATAAGTATGTAAAATATAACTTTCAAAATTGTGATTTCAAAGGTACACAGGTTTCTAAAGACTGAGCGTGGCACAAAATAGGATGTCAAAAAACTGGATGGTTTACATCCTTTGACTTCAAAGTCAGTGGAATTTATGCTCCTAGACCATTAAGAAGACAGGGTTTAAGTGAGCTCGTGAGATCCCATTGAATTTGCGTAAGAGATGCTTAAGACATATAGAATCATAGAATCATAGAATCATTAAGGTTGGAAAAGACCTCTAAGATCATCAAGTCCAACCGTCAACCAACACCACCATGACTCCTAAACCAGGCCCTGGAGTGCCATGTCTACACCTTTTTTGAACGCCTCCAGGGTTGACGACTCCACCACCTCTCTGGGCAGCCTGTTCCAATGCCTAACCACTCTTTCGGTAAAGAAATTTTTCCTGATATCCAATCTTGTTAAACATGCAGAAAATAGGAGTTCCTTTGTAAATGTTTGACTGTCTTTTTATTTCCAGTAAGTTGTGTTCTGTGATATGAATGCTAATTTCTTATATAAAAAATTGTATGTTTTTCAGGAAAGATTGTGCTGCTTTGTGTGCTAAGTGAAAAGGCTTTGTATTTGCAACGGGCCTGCTTGAAAATTATTTTTAACCAGTTTAATCCAGGATAAAGCTAAATTTGCAAAACTGTTATAAAAAGGAAATTAATAATATCCAATGTGTACCTAGAAGTTATTTAGAGAGAGAAAGTGAGTTTATAGGATGAAGCAATATCTTTTATTGAAACAGCTCGCAGAGCAGGAGGGGAAGAAATGGATGAGCTTTCCAGGAGTGAGGTAACTCAGAAGTCACCAGTGCTAGAACCCTAACTGGGTATCAACATTTGACATACAGTAGCATAGACTGTATTACTTTTTACCAGAATGAAACCATTGTAAAAATACTTAATCTTTGGGATTGCCCTTCCATATAAAACATGTTAGCTGCTGGAGGTGCTGGATGAATACTTAAAAGTATTAAGGGCACCTATACATAACAGATTATGTAACATTCATAAATAATTATCAGACAATAATAATCAAGCTCCTATCCTAATTTATTCTGCTCCACTGGATTAATTTTAATATCACACAGGCTGAAATATTTGTCAATATTTTCACTGAATTTTTTGTAATCTGTCCAATTTCACTTACGTTTTAAAGATGGGGCTTCATAAAGTATCCTTAATATTTTGCTTTTGCATGATATTTGTATGAAAAATAAATTGTCTCTTAAAGGAAGAGAGTTGTACTTCATATTGAGGTGGAAAAAAAAATGTGGGAAGATAGATGAGAAGTGCATATCATGTGTCCAAACTACTAGGGTAAGGGACATTTGTAGCTGCATTTTCCTATGCTTGCATAGGCAACGCGAGAAGGTAAGTAATTTTCTAAGTAGATTTAGACCAATGTGATTAGAGATAAGTAACTGCAGATGTATGTAGGAAGTGTACTTGTGTATGGAACTGGTTATGTATTTAAATTTCTCTTTCTGGATAGTTTCTATCTGGATATTTATGGAATATCCAGACAGTATGTGAGCAGGCATATTTTGCATCTGTAAGTCTGTTTGAGAATCCAGGTCAGAATAAGGAACTGAAGTCCATATTGACGCCAAAATATCAAGTAAGTAATACTGTGTTCTCTGTCCTCAGTTTTTCTTCCAGAACACTTGATTCAATCCACCCCAAATAATTAAACACTTCCTTGGAAAGGATTATCAGCAGTGTAATCGTAATTCTATCATGAAATTATAGTCTTCAGATTGGGAAACTTAAACATTCTCTTATAAAAGGCAACAAAAAAGAGCTTTTGTTGATTTAAAATTAAGAGGAAACTATATGATGGAATAAACAAAAGCTATTAAACTAATTACAAACTGGAATATATTTTTGACAATATGAAAACCACAAGCGAAATACAATTAATGATTGGAATAGTAACAATCAAATTTTACTCACTATGCCAAGTTTAATTTCCTATCTTGTAAATCAGAGACAAACCTCATAAACAAGCCAACTGCTAGATTGATGTGATTAATGTGTTTTTATTATTAGTGTGTTTTTATAAATATGCTGGTGCTGTGTGACCGATTTTAAACAATGAACATAGAAAATCTGGAGAATCAGAAGTGAAGAAGCTCCAGCTTATTCAATATGAATGAAGAGTGAATTATTTTTTTCCCAAGTATGGTAAAATAGCATTGTGGAGGTCACTGTAGAGGAACGGCATTGCAATCAGCTCCTGCAATACTCCTGTGGCCATTGTCATGATGTCTGATGCTGCTTCTTCAGCTGTGCACCGTTTTAGCAGGGGTCTCCAAGCTGCCCCTGCACCCCATCAGCAGGGCTGCTGTATCACAGTGCACATAGTGATCTGTCTGCAATCCACAGTTGTCCTGCTCTGACTTCATGAGCAACAATTGTTCCACATGGAATGAATCCAAAGAGAAAAATGTTTGGTTGGTTGGGTTTTTTTAACCTGAATCAAATAATGCCAACTGTGTACTCCTGTCAGAGTGAAATTCCAGAAAGGAGCATTTAGAATGATGGCCTTTGCAAAGCCGTTATTGCAATAGAATCATAGAATCATTTAGGTTGGAAAAGACCCTTAAGATCATCGAGTCCAACTGTTAACCTAACGCTGCCAAGTCCACCACTAAGCCATGTCCCTCAGTGCCACATCTACAAGTCTTTTAAATACCTCCAGGGGTAATGATATCATTGCATGACAAATTGGAATATCACCTGAAAATTTATCTCATAAAGTGTTAAATCTACATAAATTTATGAAAAGTGAGATGGCAACAATTAGCCTCATATAAAAGTGTAAATCACCAATATGGAATCAGTACTGGTGTGATAAATGTTTTGTTGATGTGAAACTTATTTTCACACAGTGAAACATGGTACTGAAAAAGCATTGCCAAAATACTGTAGTAATCTATACTTTTTCTTTAGAGCAAAGAAGGATAATTTTTTTGACTGGCTAATTGTTAATGTGTAGTATAAAGAATATGTTTTTTTATGATTATGATTAAATTGATTTTTACTTAAAGTCTTCTGCAGCATTTCTGAAAAGTCCTATTTATGTCTAAGTATGTCTTACTTAGACTCCTAAGTGGTGGGGTTTTTTCTCCACTGTTGGACTATTGCCGTGTTTTAAGAGGAAATGCATCTCCAAGAATTACCATCCTGGAGCCTTGAAGGACAAAGTACCATATTGTGAGACACAGACAATTATGGTCTTAGCAGAACAGATACAAGTGATGTTTTCTGCAGACTCCTAAAAGGCTTTTCAACAAAACATGTTGTCGTTGAACTAGGAAGTGGCCCTAGCTTTTCTGACAGCTCTCCTTCTAGAATGCCATTATAAACTTAAGATATTGTAGTGCAAGTATTTAACCTAAAAGCAACAAAGCGTTGCAAGAAAAAAGCTGCAAGCCTACCAAACAAAAAAGCTCCATAAAGATTGTTGCCTTTCAGTATCAGGGAAAACTGAATTTAGTGTGAGTCCTTAATTAATAATTCCAGTCACCCTGGAGCATTTTTAATGGTGTTATTTTGGCAGTTCTCTTCCCAAACCCTGATCCTGATCAGTCACCATATATGAATTCCAGTCCAAGCCATCTTCACCAAAATGCCATTTAATCATTTTAATCTATTAAATATCACTTCAATAAAGTGACACGTTCCCTATCACAGACCTCCATGTAAATAAAGCCCAAATAAGTTGAGGGGATGGAGGACAATGGCAGCTAGCAAGGCTAGGGGAGCAGACTTTCTGGTGCCTAAGGGTCAGACTGGACTCTTGTATAATTGATTTTACAGACTACTGGGCTAAATATAGGGCCTGCCTACATCAGATGAAACTTAGACTGTAATCAAAAAGACAAATCTGAAGATATGATGATATGTCTCGGAATATGAAGACTTTTTCCTTCTTTGAAGACCTCTGGGGACTCCTTTGGAGTCTTTGGAGTCTTCTCCACCTTAATAAAATCACTGTTTGTATACAACAGTGAGTCTTATATAGTGTCTGCCACTGAAACTGTGTTCCAATCTAACATTGAAACCACAAGAGCTTGAGTAATCACCCTATGTTTATTCTTTACTTTGATCAGCTTCTATACAGTGGCATCACTGGGGAAAAAGACAACAATATTCCAAAGATGCTCACATAGGTTAATTTAACTTAATCTCTCAGTTCAGCCTACAGTACTTGTCAGAAGAATATATTAATGTGGGACTTTTCTGTTCTCAGACTAGTCTTTGTCAGAAGTTTGGAATGTCTGAAACAAGATAATTAAAGGATCCTTAAAAGTGTACTTCAGTGTTCTGATCTTTCTTCATATTTTATAGTTCGTCTGAAATAATTTCAGCATATCCTTCTGAAAAAGAGCTGAGAAGCCAGTCACATTAAACCATATTTCTTCTATTGCAAAATAGCCCCCTAGTTATACTCGACACCATACTCTTTGTTGAGTTTTGTAGCTCTGGCTCTGGAACAGTGATCAACACTTCACTATACTAGCATGGTAGAGACCTATTTATTAGACCTATTTTACAAAATGAATTTCTGCAAGAAAAGTCCACCATATATGAATTGAAAAAGACCTGTTACATTATTTCCTGTTGAAGCTCCTACAAATGCAAGTTCATTTCTACAGCATGCTAACTGCTTGCTCCATAATTTGTTGCATAAAAATCTAGGGCTTTACATCTCTGAGAAATCTCTGCAGCAGAGGAACACTTTTTCCTCCCACTCTTAGGACATTCTCCTGACTTAAAAATTCTTCCTAATTAGCTGTGCACATTGATATGCTGTCATACTGTTCTGTCTTCCATCTCCGCTCTTCACAAGGAGCAATAGTCTTTTTACAAAACTTTTCTCATTAGTAACTATTTTAGCTCTTACCTGTGTGTTTCCCAAAGACAGTGAAAATGTGGACTCCATTTTTTACCTCCTTTCATTTTTTTTTTTTTTAAGACCAGCACAACTATCCTTTTGTATTCACAAAAATGTCTGGAATATAACATTCAACCGTCACGACCTCAACTTTTAAAACAACTCACACATACATCTTCCATTTGTTTTATACACAGAAATGCTTGTTTATGCCAAACTCTGCTCTCTTTACATAAGGAGACACTGCTGCTTTCATAGAGCAATTCATCCAGCTTTCTCTGATCATTCTCATGTGTTCATAAACATGTACTTGTTCTGAATGCTATTCTTGTGGTACCTCATGTCTGGGTTCACACGTGTTAGCAACAAACAAGAATTTTATTGCTTCTGGAGATTTAGATCAGGTTTTGCAGTAATTTGCTGCATAGCCATATGGAAGCACTATGAACATGGCTCTGCAAATATTCTTTTTAATCAAATGGGTTGTTGGTGACTGTAGATAATGCCATTCATTCATTTGCAATTGTAGATAGATAGTTATAAGTATGCAGCTACTCATGCTAGTGTAACAACAACAATGGAAATTGTAACAAAGATGACATCTTCTGAAAATCTCAGCACACTTATTTGTTAGACATATCCTCTTATGGAAATAAAAAAACAGTATTAAAATTTTCATTTTAAGATAATAAAAAAATCCCAAAGTTTCTGTCTTTATTGGTCTCGGCTATAGTCTCTCTGTCATATGCTTTGAAATACCAATGTGCAGCATTTGGAGAGTAACTGTTGCAGAGAAAAAGCACTCACTGAACCTGATTTCTCAGAACAGCCATAGGCGAAAGTCTCTTATTTACACAAAGAGATTTCATGACTGTGTGCACAAATTGTATTCAAACGTGGCCACAGAGACGAGGTTCGTAGTGGCAATCGGTACAGCACTAGGGAAGCATTTGGAGAGCAAATGAACATGTGCTAAGGATCTGACACTCATACCGTATGCATTTTGGGGGAAGTTTGCTTTACAGCTTTACAGGCTGTGGTCTAAATATTTTAGGGGTTGGAGGAGTATGCTCTGGGAGCATGTCTTCTGGTTTGGTTTCATCTGAAAGGAATTCAGGCTGAGCACTGAGAGCCTGCCCCCTGTGTGAATCTAACCACTAAACGGTGATGAATAGAAGATTTGTCTCAGAACTACACTCCCGAACTGAAATAAGACATTAATTCAGGGCACCCAGAGCTAGTCAAGCATCCAATTGCTCTCTTCAGCGTACTTGTCGTACTCAATTCAGGAACATAATTATTCACAAAAGCAAAATATTCCAATGTCGATTTGCTTTTCTTTGCCATATGTAGGGTTTGGGGTTTTGGGGTTTTGGTTTGGTTTTTTTTTTTTTTTTTTTTTTTAATTACGTATTCTCCTAGCGTCTTGTCTTTTCTAGAACAAAACGGAAGTGTCCGAAGGGACCTAGAGTACCATTGTGATCTGGCCTCTCTCAGCCAAGTTTCTGGATGAGTGCTTTGAAAAATAGCTCCTCCTTGGATATACAATGGATATACTCCTCAGTGAAATTGTGCAATCCATCAATTCTGCATAGGTTTACAGATTGAAAGGAAGGTGAGAGAGAGGGAACAAACAGAAGAGGAGGACTCTAAATAGGCGATAAATGCTATTAAATCCCTTTAGTTCTCACAGTTTGAAATTTACAAAGTGTAAGATGTGTCATTTGGTCACATATGCACTGTCAGAGTGCTCTCAGGGAGCATTAGTCTGGCATTGAAAGTTACCTTAGTGATTCTGCTCTGTGATAGGAAAAAAAGGCTGAACCAGATGGGGAACTAAGGGCATTGCCAAATCATCACCAACCCCAAAGGATTTTTTCTGGTAGTTTTTAAAAAACTCCTAACTGAAACATTGTATTTGGAAGCAAAAAGGAGAGGAAAGCAAGGGACAAGAAGATACTCATAGATGTTTTTCTTTGCATGTTTTAGAATAGATTATGTAGTGTAAATTAAGCTTATATTTTCATGTATGGTTTATATGAAGTAGGAAAATCCTAGTTTCTACCTGGTTTTTCCTCCATTCAGCTAAAGGAAAAAAAATAATTTTAATAGCACAATTCTTGAATTTGAAAAAAAAAGCAGGCTGCATTTTTCCTCAAATTTAATGAAGTGCCAGTCAGCAAAGCATTCAAGCTTTGTCCTAGTGAGTATGTGCTTCAGTCTTATCCTGAATCAAGGCCAATAAATTGTGGTGTTCAGAACTGCTGCATATCATTGCATGTGCTTTTTTATGATAATAATAGACCTCTCCAATGACGCAGTATCTTTTCTATTGTAGCACTGAATATTATGTGGGAGGTTTATAATATTATAATTTAATGTTAATGTTAACAGCATAAGTCGTTTTAAATTCCCTAGCATTTTTTTAAATCCAGACACCTATCTGCTGCATACAGAGTTATTATTATTACTTTTTCTTATCTTCAGAAGTTCTTAGAAGTACAAGAAAATCCAGCCAAAAAAGCCCTAAAAAAAATGAAAGTCTTGCTGAACACATAATGAATTTGGGCTCATTGATGAGCTATCTTGTTGAGTGCTCACCTTTGCGAAGAGCAGTGTCCAGGGGAATCGTTGAGTTTCTCAGATTTTCTGTGGTTGGTCCCCATAGCAGAAATAGAAGTTTCTAAAAATGTCCTGATTTTTTTTTTCCCTATGAATATCAGAGTATAAAATAGAAAGTTAGTTTTATGGAAATATGTATCTGAGCCTGTGTATTCTGAATGTTTGGCAAATAATACATGAACTTCAAAGTCTACAGTGATATGGAGACTAGAAAAGGAAGGAATCTGTCTTTACTAAAGGAAATCTAATAAAATCTGTAAAGCCTCACCATCTTTGTAATTGTCTTCTATGATACAACCTGTTGATCAGGAATTACTAGGTTAAGAAATAAAGAGTATATTCTGCTTTTCCTGTAGCCTGTCTCCTCTGAAGAACTACTTTTCTGTCAGTTCTGTGTCATTTGGGTTTTGTATCTGTTTTGCTAGCATTTAATCCAATTGTAACTCTATCATAACCTCTACTGAGTCCTCTAAACACCGAGAAGTGATGTCTTGTGCCCAGAAAAAAATACAGATTATAGAAGATTGATAGAATTTTTCCTAGGGCTAGATTTATAGAGGATGTGAGGCACCGAGATTTCACCTAAAGTCCCTTGTAGGGCTATGCAACCCTTGATGACCTTCTATGATACAGTTTGACTTTAAGATACTGTTAGATCTTGATCCAGCCCTGTCATGCCTTGAATATAGACTCACGGCGTCTCTCTCAAACTTTCAACAGTAAATTGTACAGCAAACAAACATACACAAAACCAAACCAACTCTACTGTCTCTTCTCTCCATAATGACAGAGGATATCAGTTGGGTTGTTCCTGGTATTTTGCATGAAGTAAATTGTGTCTAGAAATGTATTATCGGGAAGTCTGCTGATCTTTGTCATTCAGCATTCACATTAAGAACGTAATACAGAATTCAGAGTTCTTCCTGTATATTCTGTAGTTCTTCTTGAGATGCTAATTTTATTTCTTCAATTCTCTTACCGTTTTCATTAACATTTCTAGAAATTATCTTATATAAACTTTAGAAATTATAATCTTGATATTTTATGTCATTGCAATACAAGAACCTGCATGTTCAGTAAGATCAGAATCAGGACTTTTTTTTTTCAGAAGCAAGTAAAATCTTGTTGCAAATAACGCAAAGACATAAAAATAAAAGATATATATATATATACACACTGCCCTAGTGTCTTTCTTTTGCCAGTCCTGTCTAAATCATGAAGGCTTCTTGCTTTCAGGTTCAGCTACCATCAGAAATAAAGTCAGTTTCTGTGACAACTTTATCATAATTTTTACAAATGTTAGGGGTGAAGATGTGTCTTACTCTAATATAAGCAATCATCTGTGCTAGGCTGTGACTTGTAAATAAACTATAATATTTAATGCAACACAAGTCACTGAAAATGTTGTGTGGAGGAAATAGTGTACACATCCCTGCAGAGAAATGTAATGTAGGTCAGAAACTGTTCGCCAAGGGTGACCTCCGGTTTGGGCTATGTTCATGCTCAGGTGTTGTGGTTTAACCTGGCAGGCAGCTAAACACCACACAGCCGCTCACTCACTCCCCCACCCCCCAGTGGGATGGGGGAGAGAATCAGAAGGGCAAAAGCAAGAAAACTCCTGGCTTGAGATAAGAGCAGTTGAATCACTAAAGTAAAATAATAGAAATAATAATAATATTGATAATAATAATAATATTGTAATGAAAAGGAAAACAACGAGAGAGATAGAAAGAAAACAAAACACAAAAAAACAGGTGATACACCCACTCACCACCTGCCGACCGACGCCCAGCCAGTCCCCGAGCAGTGATTCCCCCCGGCCAGCTCCCTACCATTAATATACTGAGCATGGCATTATATGGTATGGAATAGCCCTTTGGCCAGTTTAGATCAACAATTTTAGCTGTGTCCCCTCCCCTTCCAGCTTCTTGTGCACCTGGTAGAGCATGGGAGGCTAGAAAAGTCCTTGACTAGTGCAAGCACTACCCAGCAACAACCAAAACATCTCTGCATTATCAACACTGTTCCCAGCACAAATCCAAAACATAGCCCCATACCAGCCACCATAAAGAGAATTAACTCTATCCCAGCCAAAACCAGCACAGGTTCAGGACACAAAACCTGTCCTGAACAGGAAAGGGAACTGAATTTAGACTCTGGGGCTACTTCTCTGTCAGCATACTTAGCATTGCCCATGCTTGGGCTTATGTGCTACCCAGAATCGTTTATTCTCTTAAATTGTTAACATGCTCCAAGGGACAATTTTAGTCCATATCCATGCCAAAAAGCTGTCTGCTCAGGCACGGAAAGGAATAGCACAGGGTGTGGGAAGAAAAAAGGAGTTCAGTCATTTGGATGTAAGCCATGGTGTTTGCTTGCACTTCATTTTATTTACTGGTATAGGTGTAGCCCCAGACTTTACATTCAGCCCTCTGAGTATTGTGTGCTACTGAGCAGGAGTCAGGTATGATGAGGGGCTGACAGATATGATTGCTTTTAATCCTAGATTTGATTGGGAAGGAGCTACAAGAAACAAGATATCAAGGTTCATAAATAGCAATTTGTAAAATCCATTAATTTCTGCGAGTTGCATTAAGGCAATATATAGCAGAGCCCTCCTGGGGAATGCAAATGCCTTCACTTTTGAACATGAGACAAGTATATTGAACTTTTTTCATAATTGTACTATACTTTTAGGTAAGTGACTATGCTAACTCCACCAGGATAGATACCTTTTTCTTTAAACAAATTGATTTGCCCACATTTTCCAATAAGTTTGTGAATATGGAATTGCTTCTGTGGAAAAGACAAAAAGAAAGATCATTCATTTTATATTACAAGACTGTGGATTAGCTTGATCTTGTTAACATACACTGTAGTCACTAACATACAAATCACTAACATACCAGCTCTAAAAACACGCTTTGGATCCTCCTAATTTTTGATAATTAGGAAGGTGTATGTCTTTTGTCAATAACCAGAAGATAAATGACTTATTTTCCCTGGTTAAATTCTCTAACAGTAATAATATATATTAAACAAACACTTTCAAAGAATATTCACAATGCACATGGATTTCATCAAAATATTTCTGAATATTTCTTAGCAGAACTGTCTTTGGTTTGTGGTTTTGATCATGATGTTCCCTTTCAAATTGAAAAACCCTGAATAGTGTTAAAATATTTTCATGAGACCAAACAGCAGGATTTTTTTCCTCCCAACCTCATTCTCAGGAATGGTTGAAATATTCAGACAGGAATGTTAGGGGGAAAAAAGGTACAATTCAGTTAATAGGTAGAATAGAAAACTTCCATTTAAAACTGTTAACATTTAGAAAAGTTCTAAGCAATTGGAAATGAAGCCTTTTAACACAAAGCAGAGTTCTGTATAAGTTTACCATGAACATCTTTGCCTATAGTTAGCGACACATAAGGCCTTTTTACTTTTGTCAAATATTTCATACTGAATGCTTGCTGAATCATTTGTATGAATAATTCCCACCTGCAGGTTGTTTAGAATCTGCTTAGTGATATTTGTTCTCTCTGATTATGTGACTAATTTTATTACACATTGCTCATAATAAAGACAATTAAGCCCCAAGCCAGGATCAGGGTGCTGTAGGTATGGCCAAGTACTGACACACTTCGCCCATAGCAACTTGCATTCTAATACAAAACAGGTCTCAACAAGCCATGGGAACAATAGTAGATAGCGGAGAACACACTGTGTGCGTCAACGAGCATAACGGCGCTAGGAATATGCTTTCATACCGGCCTAATTCTGTCCCTCTGCCAGCAGTTGATTTCAGTGATGCAAGTCCAGGATAACTGTATGTAACTTGGAAGTACTAAATTATTAAAGATTGTTTCAGATGCAAATAAATCCAATGTGTGTGTGTTCACTGATAGATACATATGCATACAAGTATCTGAGTCCCTTGCTCACTCTCCCACTTGGCATTGCAGTCTGGGTCTCGTTTTGCTCCCCTGGCCATGGCAGTGCTAGCAAGAGGCAAGGCAGCAGCCCTAGCTCTTCGGCTGCAAGCAGAGGAGGGCGAGGCTGCAAATACTCTGCTATCAACAGTTCCTGGCGTTTGGACACAACTCAATAACAGAGACTTGTTTGTAGTTAAGAGCATTTATACGGGCTGGCTGAAGTTGCTGAGGATTCACAAACTGTCCTGCACATAGCTGTTGTCACAATGCCTGCAAGTAAAAATCGTAGCCAGGCCCTTGTTCCTGAAAATGTTTGAATCTAAGTATCCAGCTGCCCTAAAATAACTTGTGCAAGGAGTAAGCTATTAACTTTTATATGGAGAAATTAATCAGCCATATGTGTTCCTTTAGCAATGTTGCAATCTACTTGCCCTGTAATTAAGATTCAGCACAACAGTGATAACTATTAAGGGAAATCAGTTTGCTGAGGAGTAGAGGCAAGAACAAAAATGTTCTTTTGGCTTGTGGCTCTGATGTTACACATGAACTTTGTCCTCTTGGAAGGCTTACTCTCTTTCTGACAATGCACACGCTGCTTGATCAAAGGTGGCGTTCAAATTCAGTGAAGAACACCTGCTGTGCTGGCTCATGATTTGTCATGTTGGGCACGGACTTGTTCTGATAGGATCAGAATTCCTGAAAGAAATAGAAGCAATAGAGACTTGAAACAACATTTGTCAAATCCTCCAAATGAAGCAAGCTTGGGGTGGACCAGCATACCGAAGAGAATATCTTCAAAGCTTACTTAAGTAGTTCCTGTAGTGGAAGGCAGTAGCCATCCCTGCATGGTCTTGTTTACTCTGACTCCTAGATACTTGTGATTGTAAGCAATGGGCAAGTAGTCCCATTGGCTGACGTAAGTCATTTCAGTATCAGAACTAAAGTTAGTGTAGATCTGTAGTTCAGCACAATGCTAAGGGAAATGTTGCTGCAGGAGATTCTTTGCTAAATGAGAGGTAAAACAGAGCCACTTCTGCTCATTGCCAGTATCATAAACCAGAGAGCCCCAACCTACAGCTTCTGAAACTGTGGTATTTTGCTTTCTGCAGATACATTTTCTTCCCCAGGTCTATAAGGAAAGCACAGTGCTTTACTTATTTGGTTTTGTTGCCTGAGGACTGGCAAGTTTGGGGAAAACCATCATAGGCACAGAGTATGTTTTAGGGCCAGTTATAGCTATAGAGTAGGTTTTATTGGGACAAGTGTAGTGAGCGCTAGTGATTGCCAAATACTGTATCAGTCAGTAACATGATTTTGCCTTATTTCTGTATGATGCCTCAGTTAGCTACCACATTCCCAGTATTCCACCCCAAAATGTCATGCATTATTGTCATATGTAATTTGCCTATATGTATACACACACATACCCCCATTTTTATATATATGTATATTCACACATATATACAATTTGCATGTTAATTTGGGTTTGTGAAGCATGAAAGGTGCTACAAAGTATTAATTGTCACTGTAGCAGGTGGCCCTGGGTCTGCCAGATCTGTTGAGACACTGTGCTTCATTTGATGAAGTATTAGGAAGGTTAACTGACCCACAGAAGGAGATGAAAGGGCAATGAGGAGAACTGATAAGCAAGTAATGGTGGAACAATGCTTAGCCAAAATGTGCAATGATGGCAGGAATGAGTGATAGAGACAGAGGAAGATAAAAGGCTCTGCTTGCTTACAGGCAAGAAAATCAAGTTCATAATCTAGAAAATGCAGTGAATGGACTCTAGAAATTTTAGTAGCACCTGTTCAGTGATTCTGTAAAATATCTGAAATTCTTCATGGCTGCAGGTGGCTATGCTTGAAAATCATCACGCTAGACTTTTAGTCAGCTTAAATGGGAGTATGAATGGCTTTAACAGTCCCTGTGATCTTCCATAACCTTGTCTAGGTTTGCGAAACGATCTCCCCCACCCTGCCATTCCTCCATTCCTTTTCTGGAGCTGACGGAGGAGATATGCATTCCTAATAAATATCCCTAAAAAGTTACTGGCGGGAGTTGCTGAGCCAGAAGATGGGATAGTAAGTCACCACTGGTGATTTTGTCAGAAGGATTTTGCTGAAAGAAGCAAAACGGATACTGTGAACAGATTCGGGGGCCATCATCTCTGAGCTGCATCATAATCTGGGACTAAACTGTTGCAGTTTTCATATAAATACCCTATCTGCACTCTTGGACCTCTCTATAAATAAGCTGTAGGTAGAAGAAAGTAGACGTCAGGAAGTTGGTAAGATGTAAAACTGTGAGTGCCTGCATTTGTATTCTGCTTTTGAAAAGAAACAATATTGTCTCAAAAGGTGTTCAAAATCTTACGACAGTGGTTTTTCTCCAGCAAGAGGAATGATTTATAAGAGCATCTGATTTTTATTGATCCATGAATAAATCAGTATCTGCTTTGGCCCTGGTTTAAAGATGTGATAGATTACTATGAAACTGAGCAAGAAAATAATCTTTTATTTTCCTAAATAGAAATTAATATTTTATATAACACTTTTAAAAAGAGTAAATTGTGATTTCCCATTCAACCTCTGTGATTTCTTTTTCTTTTTCTTCACAAAAAACCCTTTGATAATTTAATGAACACATAATACACCAGTGTTTCTGTTGCCCTGTGTTAACAGAAGCACTTATCTTTTATCTGGACAATCCATCAATCTGGAACATGCTGTGATCTCCCCAGGCACACGATGAATGAATTGCCCTGCCACTCTGCAAGGAATGTGGTTTGTGTGTTTTGGCAGTGACCACTTTGCTTTCTCTGTCTGATTTACCTAGGAACAGTCTCATAATTTTTTTTTTTTTTTGAGATGAGAACATTTCTTCCCTCTCATATTTCTTTTCCTCTTCATCCCCCTTTGCTATACTGGGTCTTGTCCATGACAGTATATCTGTAATTCATGCTGCAAGGTACCCTTCATCAGCATTTATATCCAGGGAAAGCATCCATAGCAGTGCTTGACTTTACTGCAGAAAGAAATAGAGGTTTGGGCATCATGAACAGTTCACCCCACCTGCTCAGTATATACCAGTGCTATTAGAAGAAAACGATACTCAGGATGTAAACGTCTGGTTGCCTTAAAGAGTTTTGTGCTGGGGTGAAAGACCCTCAGGAACAGGCAAGTAGAGGCTGTCTGTAGTGGGAGAGAGAATTAAAACTTTGCCAGAGCCAGGCATAAGTTTCTTTCCCTTGCTCATGATCTTTTCTAGCTGTTGCTTTGTTATTCATCACAGTTCCCAGTTATGACTCAGACATCTGGTTGAAACACATCAAAGAATATTGTATCACAGCCATGAGCCACACATCTCATTCATGTGGTGTGTTTTAACCTATTCCACAACCTCTTCCTATGAAGGAATTTGTTCCTTTGTCACAGCAGTTGTTCATTTCCCTAGTTCTCAGGACAGTAAAAAGCTCTAAAAATAGAGTTAGTTGTCTCCAGCCCCTGTTCTGGCTGGAGATACGGATATATCAGTTTTCTGCTTGAGAAGGAGACGACATTTTCTGAAAGGATTCCTTCTCAGCTCAGTAAGGCTTGAAAATTGGACAGCCTTGCATGTCTCATCTTCTCAGAGTGTGTGGTGGAAAAAGGCATTCACACCCTGTGCAGATGACTTGCTTCGTTTGGCTGCTCAGCGTTGCTCATGACATATTTGTTAGCCAAACAAGGCAAGTACAGCTGGGCATTGCAATTGCCTACAAAAAGCTTTACAAATATTGAATAACCAAATTCACAGGACTGCCATAAGGAAGTAGTACTATTGGATCTAGACAAGAAAGTCTGGAAGATTTATATGCAAGTGTTATATGCAATTGTCACTTGGTCAAAATCACCAAGACAGGCAGTGATCAAAGCACAGTCAAAGCACAGGCAGGTCTGGACTTCATTTCATCTGCAGGTCTCTAGGTTCCTGTGACTTTTTTCTTATTGTCAAAGTAAGACAAAAATTCCAAGAACCAAATAAGGAATTAATTAATTTTTTCCATGGTTTTCTAGTGAACTTTTGCTATGATTCAAAATGTATCTTTGTAACCATTAACGATCTCTGCATTAATCTGTTTTACATCTAATCACAAATACTAAATATCAGTTACCTAAAATATAGTTCTCTCTCTCAGGTAAAAAAAGAAGCCTCCTGGGGATAGCAGCCTAGATGAACAACAGAGGAATTATAGGTCTCTGCAGGGGAAAATATCATTATATTAAAATGAGAAACTGAACATAGATTGCCCCTATTATTCAGCCTGGAGCACAGAAGAATTAGAGAGCACTTGACTGAGACGCTGTAAGTGATGGAGGGCTCAGAATTTTTTTTTCTTTTTACTTTACCATATTTTAGTGAAACTCAGTAATACATTAAATTAAAGGGCACTAAATTGAAGGTCGATAGGAGGAGTTTTATAAACCATGCATGGGTGTGGCAGTGGTTAGGTGTTTGTCTGCACAGAGAGAGAGACATAAAAAGCTGCAACATTTTCTACCACACAAAGAAATAAACAAGCAGGTTGTGAGTGGATTAAGGACCAAATATTCTATGAACGTGTACTATTTTCTGATGTGTTTTCTCCTTTTCTCTGACATTTGGTTTCTAACAATCTTAGTGTATCAAGTTATATGGTATTACAGCAACCCCTCTTTCCATGAAGTGCAGAAATGCAGGATATCTTCAGAGTCCCTCCTTAATAAACCCTAATGCTCATCATTAGTTTATAATGTAAGTCAGGTCACTTCAACACACCAGAGTGAATGAAGGGAGGAACAACAGACTTCACTTTAATCCACGTTACTAATCTATCTCATGACAGTTATAAGTCATGTAACTGCTAATGTGGCATCTAGCCATATAGAAGGAAAAGTTTTGACAGCGAAATATTTTTCTTTGTTTTTCTTTTGTAAGCAGAAGCTGCTAAGAAAAACTACTCTTGGCTGAGCTATTTATTACCTGAGAATTTGGGCTCAGATCTTCAAAGAACTTATGCATCATTTTGGTTTTTGTTGCAATATCTATCTCTTAAAAATAGGTTTATTCTTTTTTTTTTACCACTAAAGTATTTCCTGCTTGTGCAAATTATTTCAATATTGACATAAAGACACTTTGATCTAGAAAAAAAGATTTTTCAGGCACTGTTAGGTATCCACTGTCTTAAAGATGCTAATAGGTTATTTTTTTTAAACAACAAAAGCATAGGATATTTTAACCATTTAAACGGTGTTAAATAAAAAGCCTGTAATAGCATTAGGTGCTTAATACGCATAAGAGAGGCATGCTGTCAAATAAGGGAAAAATAATACAAAAAGACAAAATGAATGTTCAGAGCTCTATGATGAATCTCTTTTTCCCCAGTATTTTTTGGATGTTCATTTCAGAGAGAAAGCTGAAGATAATTTCTTTCATTCCGCATCGGCATAAGACCATGTTTTGCAATGTTGGACTTTCCCCTGTGTGGAAAAGTTTTAACTCATTCTACTCTAGGGTGAGAATTGAGAGCAGGCAGTGAGCTATGAGGCAGCAGGAGGACCTCCCTCAGTTTGGCACTGCCGACCACAGAAAGGCAGTTCTGAGAGCATCAGCAATGACCAGATGATGACTGTGGCTATCTTAGGACTTTTGAAGCTCTTACCTTTCCTAGGAATAGGGTGTAGTTTGTAAGAAGTCCCTGATTCTCTAATTAGGTTTGCTCTTTTCTGGTTCCCATCCTACTGTTGTTTTTGCTCATCTCACCCTGAGCATTCAGGATTTATTATCTAGCATAGAATCATAGAATCATAGAATCATTAAGGTTGGAAAAGACCTCTAAGATCATCAAGTCCAACCATCAACTAACACCACCATGACTCCTAAACTAGGCCCTGGAGTGCCACGTCTATACCTTTTTTGAACGCCTCCAGGGTTGACGACTCCACCACAATGTGTTGAGGACTGAAATGCTGGATGGAGTGAGTAAACTGGCAGACCAGTTCAGTGATTCAGCTAAAAATCCTCTATTGAAACCTAAGGCCAAATAGCCTTGCTAACCTACTCAGTAATTTCAAACATGTTTTGTAAAAACTGCTATTCACAGAGCAGTTACAACCACAGTCAGAAATAGTTTCCTTATGAATTTGCTTAGCTTGAGGGCTTCATTTCATCTTGCCCTCTGTCAGCTAGGTGCAGCAAAGAACAGTTAGTAACCCACTGCTCTTTATCCTTCTAACCACTGAATATGGGACACTCCTCCTTTTGGTAGCAATGACGGAGAGTAAGCAGCGGTCACTTGGACCCCATTGGCATGTCCATTTTTTTATACCGGATAATAGATTGAGCTAGTGCCCGCTTGTTTGCTAATGTAGCTCTTCACACTGGCACTTGCACTGCCAGTTTTGTGCGCCTGTAGCTGAGCACTTAATGACCTTATATTATTCAAAGACAGCTTTAGTTTGCACTGGCCATAAATCCCACCACTCTGTCAGTTTGCAGGATTGGGCAATTCTGGAAAAGCTTACATGACCAAGTGGCTGTCCATCGTCAGCAACATAACAAGGGCAGATGAAATGGATAATGCCATTCTCATCCCCCTCAACTGTATGCGCATGCATGCATTCAGTAGCAGGGATCCACACTTTCTCCTTCGTTATCTCCACTTATCAGCTAAAGATTCTGCCATGGAGAACAAGAGACATGTTTGGCTTCAAGAACAAGCTGATGATTCCCTAAATCACAGCCTAAATGTACTTGCTAGACAGCTTTACCTTACCTCCTACCGCAGCCCCTGTCCAGTGTTGAGTGGCCATGCTACGCAACTGTCTACACCTACCTGCCTTATCTGGTGCATGGATATCCTCCTAATTCAGGCAGGCACTGTACTCTCTATTGTCTTCAGTTGTTATTGCACGGTCTGCAGACAGGTTGGAAATATAACTTAAAGCTTAAAGGGTGCAAAAGTGCATTAGCTCTGTTCCTGGTGTTTACTGTGGGATAATGTAAGTTATCATAAGGCTGTTACAACTGACAGTGTGTAGAAAAACGTTAACTGCAATTATCAGATGCATTTTATATACACTTAAAACTTTTTGTAAGTAATACAACCATAAATCATGTGATGCTTTTTCTGTTCCTTGACTCAGTGTGTATTATAGATTTACTGATGAGTAAATGAGTAGCTAGTCTGCATATTTTTCATTAGAACTCAGAGATATAAATTGTGAATAACAAATAACAAGATTTTGGAAGCCATGGCAAATTGAAATAGAAGTTTTTATTGCAATAACGCATTTTTAACCAGAAATTGGTTACAATTTGACCCACTTTCATTGGAAAGCGATTTTTTTTTTCAGGAATGTAACAAATATACAGCGACTAAGAATATAAGAGATTTGTAATTAAATGCGACACTGAAAAATACAGTTGCTACAGTAAGTCTATGTTAACTCATAACAGTGTCCTAATTCGAAATCTAAACAGTCTTTCTCTGACAATTGGTTCTCTTTAAATGTAATTTATTTGTAAATGCAAAACTATCACTATCTTAAAATTCAAAGAAAACACAATAGCTACACCTCAATCAAAGTTATCTTACTGTAGAAAGCTTGGATATGAAGCTGACCCATACAGTACAGTCCAGATAATGGAGCACTGTGTGGACTTAACAGCTCAGATCCAAGCCAGTGTAGTTGTGTTTATATTGCCATATCTGTGAGCTGACCAGTCCTGCCATTCGCAACATGCGTCTGTGGGCATTTCCAGGCAGCTTGGGTGCCTCTGCCCTACTTCCAGTTCTGGAGTTACCTCAGAAGGAATCAGTTTGACCTTGGCTGTAGCTTGTTCTTGAAATGGCTGTTTTTCTGAGGTCCACTCAGGCATCCTCTTGTGTATATCTTGTGACTCCCCTCTTTTACTGCCAGCAAATCATGCTGGGGATAGACTAAGGCAACATTTCTGACTTTAATGACTAAAATTTAGGTCTGATGATTGTGTGTATTATAAATCATCCTTTTCAATATAGCATAAAGAGAAGGCTAAGTAATTTGATGAACAGACCAGGGCAGCTAGAAGCTGTGTTTTGCCAGTGATGTCTTATATGACTCTCAGCAAATAATGTCCCT
Source organism: Fregata magnificens (assembly GCA_013389945.1). NCBI lineage: Eukaryota > Metazoa > Chordata > Aves > Suliformes > Fregatidae > Fregata > Fregata magnificens. The sequence continues at coordinate 82,993 of WAAD01012808.1, forward strand.
CCAATTTCCACTTACATGCTCCATGCTCTTTGTCTCAAGGTGATATCTCAATGGGAATGGGCTGCTTCTTGATACAGTGTATACAATACCTATATCTCCTGATTTTGTTTATTGCACTTAACCACTACCAGAATATGAATGCTAGGCAGTGACAACATGCAAATGCTTCAAAGGAAAACACACAGAAGTTCAAATGAAAGTACTATCAGGAAGTGAATACACAGAGTGCATTATGCGCCAAGGTCTTGAACAGCTCCTTTCCAACTTGTTCATGGAGATTTTGAATTTGTAACTTACTAAGGGTGAAAGTAAAAACCCCAACAGGTCATATTTGCAAAGAAATATCTTACAAAAGTGTCCAAAGCCTAAGGTAAGACAGCTAATGGAGCATCTGAAGTGCCTCGAGTAAAGCAGGCATTTACCACTGATTTTCAATGAAATTTCCATAGAAAGTCAAAGCAAATCAGACACATGACTTAACCTAGGCACTTTTCTAAACACTGTCAGGCATTTATCTGCACCTTTAAGCCATGTTTAGAAATCTGATCACACAGCTGAAATCTACAGAAGTCCTTTGTTTATGTAATAACCTCTTTAGTTGTGTAAGGTAATTTTTTCGGCACTGTTGGCATCGTTAAAACGCCATACAGCTTTTGTTCAGCCCTTCATGTGCTTAAAGACCCTTCATGTCCAAGCTAAATATCTCTAAAGTCCATGACTGATAGAGACAATGTGGTGGTCATGGTGGGGAAGGTAGGTAGGTCAGTATATTTGGCCTGTTCTCTGCAGTATTTCCTATTGTATAACTTGTTCATTGATAGTCACATAAATCTCTCTGTAAATTGCATGGTGCCTGGGCACTTCACATGGGACTGCTGTTTCTTTCAAGAGACAAGGCCCCTTTTAGCCCGTCAAAGTCACTAACAAACCTCTGGGTTTGGTGTCTAAGGATCACCCCTCATGAACCCAGAGCTGAAAAGCTGCAGCAATTTAAGCTGTTACAGGACCTTCCTTTCTTGCCTTTTTCCCTCTCCAGCCATGTGCCTGCATTCCAACTGTCATAGCCTGGGGTGTGTATAACTGAGATGGGTTAAGTCCAGAGGATGGATTAGGGGAAACAGGCTCTGTGCACGCTGGTCCTTGTCCTGTGGAGGTGGTTGCATCAGAAGAGGTATGGGGTAGACAACTGAGGGTGGTAACATCTCCCTCGAGTTGCCGTAATAAAGGCTCTTCAAGCCTATTTGTCACAGTCCTAAGTCACTGAGGCTCAGTTATGCATTCTGCCATAAATACTCCAAAACTTACCAATTATTGTCAAATGCTGCATATTTCTAAATTAAATTTTGTTTGTGTCTTTAAAGCTACACTTAGTACAGAGCTGGATGCTGTTCCTGATGATGACATTTCATGCAAACACCTTTGGGACTTATAGTGGAAGGAAGTAGAACAAAGACCCCCAGCTCAGTTTTAACTCATGTAATTTCATAGAGAAAAATGGACTTGAGAGAAGTCTTGTCAAGAACAAACAATGTGCCTGATAATGGCTGCTGGCAGTTTTTAGTTGCTCTTTGCCCCCTTTTCCTACCTGAATAACAGACCTATTGAAAACTGAAATTCAGAGAACCTTGTTCTTTCAAAAATAAATTATTCTTGAATACTTTTCTGAACCTGGACTTGAACAGTCTTTCTGCTGAATATCAGAGGTGCCAGTTTTCCTTTTATTTCACACCTTTAAATACTGTAAAGATATTTTTGTGAGAGCTCTGTCTTTGCTGTGGAATGTTGTGCAGTGCAGGATTCTTCATTGGACTTGTAATGTCCTTCTGTCTTGGACTATCTGTAAAGTTCCCTGACATCTAACGATCAGAAGGAAATCACAAGTTTCTGATATTAGTAGCTGTCTTTTTGTGTGTGTGAATGCTAATACCTTTCTACCCCAGGGGGATGGATGAATCTGTCTTCACAAATTTGGCAAAGGTTTTCAAGTGCCAAGCACAGAAACAGAACATTCTTTTTTTTTCCCTCTTCACAAGGGTGATTGATTGTTCATGTGAATCATCTGTGTATTATTTTCTCCAAGACACAGTTAGGTTTTTTTGATCTATAAGTATCTTTTTACGTATCCAGTTTTTCCAATAAGATTTTCTTTGCTTATTCATATTCTGTGAAGGGGTTTGTTCTCATTACTGATGGATCAGTGTGCATTCCAGCTTGGGGTGGAATAGCTGGGTGGAGAGAACAGCTGTTGATACTTCCATAATAATTTAGAAAGCCAGTGGGTTGTAGCTACAAAACAAATGAGCCAGATTGTACACCTTAACCATGTTGAGTTTGAATTTACATGGATCCAGTTTTGTTCCATTACACAAAGAACATTACTGCATGAATAGTCCCATTGATCAATAAAAGTAATTACAGACCACAGTGCTGTCGATAGGAAGCTGGCAGAACCTGATTCTTTTCTCTGAAATCTCCACCTGCCTCTACTGAATTAATTTTTCTCCCTTAAGGAAAGCTTTTCTGAACTTGGAGCTGTGCTTCAGTTTAGCTGATAACAGTAGGCATTTTTTTTGCAAGTGATGTGTTATATGGCAGCGATTGGCATTCTGGGTCAGTAGGCAGCTACATTAATCAATAGCATTGGCCTCACTCAGTAAATCAGTCATGCAAGGCCAATTATTTAAGGAAAGATACATTAAATTTATGAGTTACTGTGCTCATCATTGGAACTGCTAATAACTGCGGTAGTGTGTAGGTGGAATTCTTGCTATTACACTTCCTGACATTTTAAAAAGTTAATATTGTTGCTTGTCTGCCTGTGCCCCGTGCCTGATCAGTGCAGTCTGTTCTATCATGTTATTAAATTCCTTTCTAACTCTTTCCTGGGCATTTCTATTCTGAGTGCATGTGTGTGTATGAGGGTCCGAGTGCAGCAACTGGAACCAGACCAGGAGCTGGAGACCCTGTGTGTCCATGGGGCAGTGACGGCAGTGAGTGCAAGTGTATGAGTGAGCGAGTGATCACCAGGAAGATGGACCCAGTGAGTAGGTGAGGTGGTCTTGAGAGCCAAGGGGGTGAGTGGGTCTATAAGGGCCAGCTCTGGGAGTAAGAGCATGTGTGTGAGTAGCCCCCAGCTACTGGGAAGACTGAATGAGGCCAGTTGCTGCAGGGATCCACCTATTAGATATGTGTATATACATATTCTCACTACTAGACCTCCATCCTGGTCAGCCAGAGAGGGGAGCAGGATTAGGCTGTTGGTGCTGTTTGTGTTCGTACGGGTGCTCTGAGCGTCTACCTGTGATCTGTGTGTGGGCAACCATGTATATATGTATATATGTGGTGTATATGGGTGCTCTGTGTGCACAGCCTCACTACTGGTTGGACATGGGGACATGGAGCTGCAGTAGCTTTACATCTCTTGAGCTGTTGGATGCAGCATGATACATTTTTCTTCAAAAAAAATATCAATTATATCCACTATTTTCTCTTGCCTGCTTAATCTATAGGCGAATTTTTGTGACAGATCTGTACGTATTGTTTTACCCTCATAAACTCCTTCACATCACATGTTGATTCATAACACTAGAGGTAATTTATGATTCATTTTGAATACCACCACACTGCCATTTGAGCGGGGGGCAATAGTTTGTTTTCTGAATGTCTATAGGAAATCAGTGGGAATGGCTGCTGCTTTATGGAGCCAGAGATGCCTCTCCAGGGGAAATGGGGCTCCAATCTCTGCTGAGTTCCCGTGGTCATTGCAGAGGAGGCTGGCGTGAGCCAGTACCTTGGGCAGGGGCAGGACCAGGGCACGGCTCCGTGCCTGCTCTGTGGTAATCTTCAACAGGAGGAGAGGACTTGTGCCATGGTGCCCCCAGGAACTCACCTGGAGCCCGGATAAGACCATTAGAGATAGCCTGTGGTGAGAGGCAGTGGCTCACAAGGCCCAGCTGAGTGTAGAACTGCACACTACCCCCTTCTCCTTCCCCATTGCCAGTACTAGATACAGCAGAGAACTCCTGAGGCCCTAAGAGCACAATTAACAGGACGCATGTGTCTTTCGTATACATGTTCACTTTTTTCCTCTGTTAAGGGTGGCTGCATTTCTCCCCGAGCCCTAATGAAATATAACTTCTGCTGTGAAGAGCTAACCACAGGTCTTCCCCAAATAACTGCATTTACTCACCCATGGAAGCACAGAAATTAAAAACAGAGGGGCAGCATTATGGAATCCTATTCATCAGCAGGATGAATAATTTGTTTATTATCCTGAGGTTTCTTTTTTCTTTCTTTCTTTTTTTTTTTTTTTTTTTGCCCTGTATAGGAAGAAACATTCTGTGGGGTTTTAATGAGTTCTTGGGCAGAGCATCCCACAGTGCAACACTTCTCAGTGTTCATGACAAGTGGCCTTCATTGCCTTGCAAAATTTCATGCCATTGGTTACCCTGCCTGCAGCCCACTTGATCTCTATTAAATTTTCCCTTCTTACCTCTCTACACATTCCCATATTTCTGAAGAGTGTGAAAGGAAGAAATGAAAACTTATGAGGATCAGAATAAAATGTTGTAACATTATGTTACAAGGTATGTGGCTTTTCAGCCTCATAAGTGGTGTATCTAATTGTTATCAGGCTCTACCTGGACTAAAATACAGATGTAGTAATGTAAACTCACATTCCAGAAATAATATGGAATCGAGTAAACAAAATAAATAAAGTTTTGCCAGCAACACAAGATTTCTGGGCTAGTGTTCCTAATTTCAATTGATCAATTTCTTTGAAATTATATTTTGGTATGAATCTTGTTTTTATAGAAACAGGTTTACTAAAATTGGGATTAACGACATTTAAGAACATTTCCTAAACTGGCAGCTGCTGGAGTAGCAGAAATTCCCATAATGGCATGTATTTACAGGCCCCATTGCCTTAGAACAACAGCTTCCTCCTGATGAAATGTCGTGACCTTTCCACATACCAACTCCACATCAGTTTGTCATTGTTAACTTTCTGATAAACTGAAACTAGCCCTTAAGAACAAGAGGTTACGGTGCCTTGTAGTTTTAAAACTTTTTCTTGCCTACAAAAGCTTAAATGATCATAAGGATACTTTGATTACAAATATAAGAAAAAAAATTCTTAAAGCAAGAATCTCTGCTCTGTAATTACAAACCATTGTCTAAAAAGAAGTAGAAAAGATCAAGAATAAAACTTTCAGATATTTTCCTTTACTGCCCTCAACTCCTGGTCACTGTTTAATCAGAGTTACCTCGGTCAAAAATTCCCTTTCTGTCAGATCTTGCTCACTAGCCTGAGATGATTTATGATACTATTCAAACTTGACACCTGAATGGTAGTGGCAGTGGAAATTATAATATGTTAACTTTATTCCATTACTTTCATTGCTATCAATTCAGTTATTTTTTCTGCTGTGTTGGCATAAGATGGTCTATTTCAGTATGTGACAACCATGTACACGTAGGAATTTACTTCATGCATTTTTCTTTCGATGAAAGCTTTCTAACATTTTCAGAAGCAATATCCTTTAACAAAACAAAAAGCTTCCTAACTAGTTTTACAGGGAAATACAATTCAGACTAGCTCAATCTTTCATGACCTGGTGTATGGCCACTTTTAAAATGTAAGTTCCTGCAGTTTTTATCATGTTTCATAATTCATGAATGTATTACTTCACACTAGGCTACAGTGAGTTACCATCAGCGCATTTTACTTGTCTAGAAAGTGTAGGATCTTAAATATCATTTATGTACCTGATGACAAAGGTAAGGATTTCTGTTATCCTGCACATTTCTAAACTGTGTGTTCTCTTCTACTGTACACACATTCACCTGTTTTGCCTTCAGAAAAGTCAGAATGATATGTATATATCCAATAGTGTGCATGATTTAGTTTGATTCATTCTCCAGCTTCCTTGATATTTCCTTGTTCCTTGGCAGCAATTAAAAAGCTATCAATGCCAAAAGCTTCTGTCTGCATCTTAGCTTTCCAGGTAGGCAAATACCAGCAGTGTAAGATGAGATCTGCTGGAAACTTCTGTTTCCCTTGAGTCCCGTGAAACCTAACCCTTTTCTAAAAGTAATAATTAGCTCAAAACTTACGTAAAAATCTTCCATCACTGCTCAATAATAACGAAAGACAGAAGAATCAGGCAATGAATACATAGGACTAGAAAACTTGTGATGACCCTAGAAAACTGGTGAAGATCCTAGAATTTTTAGACTAAGCTACTGTGAAAATGGTACTTTTCTTGATCTACTTAAATATTGTCTGCTTTCTGTGAAAATTGAAGTTATATTTAAAAAACCTACTTGGTTGAGATTCTGCTTTCCTTTGGCAACTTTGCTGTTTCCTCTTTCCTTCTTTATAGAGATTTAGGAAAGAAAAAAAAGAAAAAAAAACCTCAATAAAATGTGAGGTGAACTTTGTAGAGCTCTTAGGGTTTGCTTCTAAACCTGATAATCTACATTCCTCGTTTGTTTCTCTGTGAAGCTTTTCTCCTCCTAGTGATCAAAAGCAAGTATTCATGATTAAAATTATCCTAAAGTGTACCTCTTGAGAAAATGGATAGAAAAGCCATAAAAAAACCTTCTCAAGTGGATAAAACCAAATTTTAGGATGTGGATCTTTCCTTCAGAACTTCACAGTAGAAGCTTGATGTTATTTTGAGAGGAAGAGTTAGAACAAAACTTAAAAATAACTCATGTGGACTCCTGCCTGTGATACATGATATTTTAATTCCAGGGCAGCTAATAAGAGTTGTCAATATGTAGAATTTTAGAAACTGGTTATCTGTGGATGCAGCACCTTTGATTTTTCTCCCTTCCTGTGTCTAAACCTGTGGAACCTATAGTTGTAATGACATTATGTTAGGTGAAAACTGGTAAAAGTGTCTTTGGTTCACCACTGAGTTGGTAATCAGGTGGGGATAGTCATCAGAAAGTAACATTCCAACATTAACTGATCAGAAGGCTGCAGCCATTTGTTCAGATTGCTTCTGTTATTCATAGCTCTCTCACCTTGAATTTAAATTGCAGCAAGATCCAAAAGTTATATCGACTGAAGAGCTTAAATCTGTTCAGAAGCTGAAGTGGATCAAAAACTGGCAGGTTGTTAATTGTCACTCAAACAGCTCTAAATGTTGTTTAAGCACAGTAGTTGTCATAACTGGGGATTAATTTTTCATCCTAGTGCATGGTGTATTAGCAGCAGTGGTGGTATGTTCATATCTTTGTATGTAGACATCTTTCTTTCTTTAGAAATCAGGGTGTTTGAGATGAATGTAAAATAAAGCACTTGTTAACATAATATGTCATCAAGAGCAAAGTAAAAAAAAGATGGACAGAGAGGCAAACTCTTCCAGTAGCAGGAGGATATTGTCCAGGCACACCCTGATGAGGACACCACCTGTGACATGATATGGGAATGGCTGGGAGAAATTCTCTGCTAGGAAACACTGTCATGGAGCTATGACTTCAACAGAATCAGAGAAGGAGATTTGCTGTGGGAGTATGTCAGGGAATCTTGGGCATAGCGCTAAGTGCTTATAGGCAGAAATAGTGTTTGCTGATGTTAAATGATGTTAGGACTTGGAGGAAGAATGTAAAAGATGCCAAAACCAAAAGGCATTAAAGAAATTACTTCCTTTGCGTGCATAAAGTACCATATTTCCCCCTCCCCCTCAAAAAAAAAGTGTCACTGATAATTTTGTATGGCTACAAACACATAGACTTTTGCAACAGAAATGGTAACGAGAACACATTTAACCAAAAAAAAAAGAACTATCCTAGGGAAAACCAGTGGTATATACAAATTACTTATTAGTCTTAAAAAAGATTGAGAGAAGGTGGTTTATTTTGCATTCTGTAATCAATGCCAGTAATTCCTACTTCCACTGTCATTTATTATGGGTATTTGCTGTTCTTCAGATTTCTAAATTTCTTGATTTGCACTGGAAAGTGAAGCGAATTAAACCCCAAATCTGTTTCTTTTAGCTTCCCCAAATCTACTTTTCAAGCATAAAGGTGTTTTATATCATTTGACGTGGGTCTTATGGCAATGTTTTATTCAATGCTGAGAGGTTATAAAGATCATTAAAACCAACAGGGTACCCTCAGTGAAAATGCAATGATAAAATCTGTGCTTTTTTGTTTTCCTTGTTTGGGAGCATTACTATATTCTGAGTGGTAATCTTACAACTGCATCTCATTCGTTGTTTACAATGTAAACGACACTGAAATTCAGACAATTAACGCAAACTCTTTGCAGAGCCAGAAATGCAAACAGCAGGACGAAATTTTGATCAAGTGGCATGAAATCCATCAGTGCTGCGTTTCTGAGCAAAGGTGATTCTCACTTCCCAACAGGCTGTGAAAATATTCCAATAAAATGTTTTTTAAAAATGTGAAACCTTCAGGACTATAGCACTGAAAGGTGCCATCTGAATCTTTGTGTTCAATTCCCCACAGCCACAAGCATCTGTGTAGTAGACCTTGAGAACAGAAGGCATGTGAGAAGCCACCGGACACTTCTCCAGATCTTCTAGGAAATGTCTGATCTCCAGCATACAAAGCTTTAAAATGGTGCACTGTGAGTCAAACTCTGAACTACAAATACAAACAAAATTCCTCTTAGTTCTTTTAGGACTCCGCTCTATAAGACTGATGCATCATTTTTCTTATGTCAGGTGGAAACTGTAGGGAAAAATAGTACTTTGATTGGTTCTTCTTTTTTTCTAAGAGGGTAATAATAATAATAATAATTGTTGAAAGTAATGGGATCCTGTATTATGGAGCTGTGGGAGGCTGTGTCCTTCAGTTTTTATGTTTTACAGCAGTGTTATGTGTCAAAAATATTGAGCCAAAAATATGGAAGGCCAAGAATTTTGCAGCCTGATAGCTAGCCAGTTGTATATATGACTCATGATCCATTCCTTGTCCCAGTGGAAATTTGCAGTAAATAGATAAGCTTTAACAAGAGCAGCTGAGGGTGGTCCAGAACAGGACACCTCTCCTACCCCAGAGCTTAATGCCCTGTTCTGGCAAGTAGGAGATTTTGGCTTAGTCTGCTGCTATCTTAGAAAATGCAGGAGAAAAGCTGGATTTCTCTACTTGTGAGCGAACATTTGACTTGCTGAACTGTTGCTATAAAGACTGGCATCTTTCTTTCTTTGTTTTGAGCTTTGGGCATAAAGGAGGAAGTGATTATCTCAGTGAGGAGGTCCATGCCTTCAAATCCTCAGCAGCAGCAGGTGTCTGTTTCCTGTACAGAGCTTTGCATTCAAAACCTGGAGAAAAGCAAGGTTCTTCAAATCCCCCATCTCCCACAAGGAGCGTCCATATACAGTGTACTAACCTTTGTAGATCCCATGCTCAGGCTCCAGTTTAATGTTAACATTTTCTGAGTGGGAATGCCAGTTAAAAAAAATTTCATCTCTGCTTACTTCCAGCTAGTCATTCTTCCTCACTTTACTCATTCATTTTTCAGTCCTCTTCAATTATNAGCTGAGCCTACATCTGCGTTATGATTCCTGCAAGAAGAACAAGAAACATCAGTAATAATAACCGTCCCACGAGAGGGAATTTCTACCACTGTACTCACTTTTACAGCAGTGGCATGGTCTAGCTTAGCACATTTTGTAGTGAATATGGAAAGAAGCCTGGAATATCCTCTGATGTTATACAAAAAGCAAAAATATTCAGTATGAAGAGCTTGCTTCTGCATTCAGTTCCATGCAAACCAAAATCTCTACTGCATCCCATTAGCTTCAGGTGATGTCGATCATGTAAGTAGAACTCTCACATGGCTTCTTTTCTGAGTACGTAGGTTACAGTCTAAGGTCTTGTACTATAGCATTATGTTAAATTACATAGGAGAAACAAATGATGTTATTCAAGCCAAATAAAAACATTTTCTTTTTAATCTGTATAGAACTATAAATAACCTAAATGAAGTTACATCTCTTATGTAGTATCTTGCTGATGCAGGATCCATGTAACTTTAATAAATCTAACTAAAGCAAAAGGAGGCATGCTGTTGCACATCTTATGACTCATGTTTTAAACAGTTATATTTTCTAACTTGTTTTGGAACTTGACGTCTAAACACTGGGATTTAGCAATCCCAATTCGGTCCCCCAGTCTTTTCAACTCTTACTAATTGGAGCAAGCAAAGAAAGTTGTTTTATTTTGTTTTTAATTTTATTTTCTTTACAGGTTATGTTTTTTATAGACTAAACTTTTAAAAGTTTCAGTTATTTCATCATTTTACATTTCAAGTTCTAAATGCTGACATGTATGACATAATTATACTAGAACCTGACTGTAGTAAAAAATATGTAGGGTGACACTCCCATATGATAAGTGACTATTTTGGTTTTGTCTTTTAATTCTCAGTAAAGAAAAGGTGCTGCATTAAATGTCTGATGTTCTGAATGCTAATCTGCAATATCGCATGTACATGTCAAATGATGCTGCATGGATAAACTCTGAGGATTAGAGACACAAAACGGCTTTTTTTACAGATTCCATTTCGCAATCTTTAATCCAAACCACTTGATCTCCTCCCCTACT
>WAAD01012811.1:19356-41680 GCA_013389945.1 Fregata magnificens
AAAAAAAAAAAAAAAAAAAGGGGGGGGGGGGTGGGGAATAAACCCTAAAAGCACAAGCTACAAAATGCTTCAATTCTGCCTGAGAAGACAGAAACATATTCATTTTTCTCCTAAAGCCCTACTTTTATTTGTTCTCTCTGTAATTGAAAAATATATATTCACTTGAAAGGTAATGCTGAGAAGACAGTTAAAAGTAAAAGAAAAAAAGAAAATGTGATTAAGATGGCAGGTTACAAAACAGAAACTCTTTTTTTTGTGAAAAATCATGTGAAAAATTCTGAAAATTTAGAAGGATATTAAGTCAGAATGAAATTTTCATTACCAAAAAGTTTACCCCAAAATTTGCCTCAAAATGGACAAGTTCACAACTTGTATAGAGAAAAAACACTGAAGCATTAATTAGTTTTGAGACATTCTGCTGAGAATTGGAAAGTTTGGAATCCCTTAAAATCCAGTTCAAATGGTCCCTAGGTTCTCACCAGAAACGTCAATGAAATTGGCGCAATTTGGAAAACATGAATAAAATTACTTTTCTTTGATGGTAGAAGAAAACATTATTTTAGAAAACTTACAAGTACTTTTAGAGCAAATCAAAGTGTCTATTGGAAGATTAATTCCCCCTTCGATTCTTGTGACCATTGGCATCTGCTCTTCTAACAAAAAGCACCTGAAATGATAATGCCAGAACGTTTCAAACAATTTTGCTAATAATGCAATCAGAAGTCCAGCATGACCAGCAAAAATGCCAAATACCAATTTAAAATTCTCATCTTCAGATCACAGTAGATATTTCTGGGAGAACATCTGTTGTATTTCCATAATTGAACCTTCTCTCGATAACAGTTAAATTCTTCTCAGCACAAGAATATGAAACATGCTTCAGAAGGACTGTGAAGCAAACTCATTTGCTGATGTTGCCTTCATTTCCCTTTCATATATGTTACCATACTTAGCAAAAGAAAAAAAAAAAAAGAGAAAAAGACTGACTATACACCCTGGAACTACAAAAATTATACTCTTGAAAACTGAGTATTATACAATACACAGGTTGGAATTAACAGCAGATGTGTACTGTATAACCTGTATATACCTTATTGGGTTACTTCCTTCTTAAGAAACTATTCCAAGGAAGTATCAAGAGTACTGCTTCACAATTAGGACATCATCTCCATACAGCAGTTGAGAATTGATCACTTGTGAAGTTATTTAAAGTTGGTGTCATTGTTTTTACACAAATAATCTACTGCTGGAGAGCAAATGTCCGAATTATCTTGTGTTTACACTTTAGATATATATTCACTAAAGCACACAATAGAAGTTTAATGTAAGCTTTCTGTCATCCTTCACTTTCATCTGAATGTAGTGCAGTTCCTGATCCCTCCTAAATGACTCTTCTCACAATCTTGTGTAGAATTAAAAGCCCACTCCCCTTCATATTTGTAGCCTTCCTGAAGAATGCAGCCTAACAGGTAATATATTTTAATGGGCCTTCGGAGATACTACAGCATTGCTAAAATAACACAACTCAATAGGCAGGGCAAGTCTATCTGAGCTGCACAATATGGCTTCACAGTGGATGAAAATTTTTCTCCAATGCAAGAACTGTAAAGTTAACAGAGGCAAGAAAAATGTGATTAGGAGACAGATTTCTTCGTACAGGTACTTGATTTCACAGCAGTTGGTCTCAGAGGTGCTGAGTAAAACTACACTTGAAATAATATAATCCCTAAAGATCCATACTGAACTGCTAGGCAGAATGTCTTGAAAGAATAGAAATCGCAGTCCTGTTAAATTTGTTTCTCATACACAGAGAGAACATTCTTGGAGCTTAAATCTTTATTATCTTGACAGCATGCGTGACAAAGGGAGGTATTTGTTAAACCAGTGACATATTGTAAGACTGCAGCTCAGATTTATGCTTTTGTCTAACCACCAGTTAGACAAAAGCAGGACTGAAGCTACTCTTTCCTCACTTTGTTACATAAGACTTTCATACTGGTTTTTGCAACTTATTATTGGACTCTGGCTTTCCAGTATTTCAGTCTAAGTACAACATAATCTTGTTCATTAGACTAATAACAACGCTTCCAAAAAATGGCTCCCAAGGCCACTGTCAAATAGAGGGAACAAAATATAGGCATTGCTAGGAAAATGAGACATTGTTTCAGTAAAACTGAAGTTATTTCAAAACAAGTTTCTTAGTAGATTGGTAAGTCAACGCCATTTTACAGAACTAATTTGATTCCATTAAAAATGTGGGGGTTTCCCATTATACAACCTCCTTGGACTTCAGTGGGGCTGAATATTGGCACAATATAAGAATAGATATGCTGGAAAAATACTGCAATACAGACCCAGAGAAGCTGGGGAGTCTTTTAAAAGGAGTTACACAGACTTTTGACTATAAAACAGCACAAGCTCAGCCAGTGCCGAAACCACAATGCTCTGCTTTTATCTAATAGGATGCATGTTTTGAGAAAGCATAAGATTGGAAGTCAGAAGTTTCTGTTTCTACTTCTCTCTCTGGCTCTCCATAGAGTATGAAAAGTCAATTTGACCTCTGCAGTTCTGATATCCTTTAGGGAAAAAAAGAAGTTTTACATATCTCTGGAAAGCCATTTAAGATGAGCAGATTGAAAGCATTACTATAAAATCTAGATATTCATCATTTTGAAAAGAGGAGATCTTTAGATGATCTTTGAAGACATTTTGGAGACAGAGAAGCCTTTCAATTGTGCTGCTGCATTTATTTCTTTTTTCCAGTGTACACACCTATGAAAAACTTTGATGCATCTTCAACTAGCTATTTGTTATGTCAACTTCAGCCCAGTTGACAATTCTCTGCAGAAACATAAACAAATACAATCTGAGCTAACGAATTAGTTCTGTGTCTACTAGATTCCTTTTTTTCTCTTCAGAAGGAATCTAGATTATCCTGAACACTTCAGAAAAAGTATTCAGCTGACAAAAATCATAACTGCAGTGAAAGGAAAAGTAACAGCTCATACTTGCTGAGATATGCTTTTATGACACTATTGGTGTCTTCTGGACAACCTATTTAGAGGCTGACGCAGCAGGCCAACAGTTTCTTATTTTGGGATGTAGTCCTCAGTCTTTCACTCATTAATGTATTAAAATATCATATAAAAATACAATACAGTGAAAAAGTGAAAAGCAGAGGGTACTTCAACTGCAAAGCATATGATCACTGGAAAACAACAAAACAAAACAAAACAACCAACCCAAACCCAAACCCGCCCTTGTAATATTACACTGTTCCATAGGGATTCAATGTTTCAATCCTAGTGGTTCTGCAAAGAAGCTCATTTAACTTGAATTATAAAGGACAGTATTTTTGAAGAAATCTCAAGTTTTTAAAGACTGCACAATATTCGGCCAAAAAATTAGGAAATAGAGATTAGGTGGAGAAATCTGTGTAGGTCACAGGAATGTTAAAAAAGGCACACAGTTAAAAGTGACCTCACAGTCCTCCTCTACCAACTGTGAAATAAATATTTCTGATAAAATGTTATCAGAAAAAGGGTCAGACAATTATGGCTCACTATACTATAAGGTCTTTCACAAGCTTGTCAAAGAAATTTCCTTCACGAAGTGTTTGCTTACTTTACAAGATAAAAGCAATATTCAAGGCCTCATTGCTTTAAAATGTTTTTATAAAAAAGAAGTTATGAAGTTTAGAAACCTGTATTCAGGTACCCAAATCTATCACTAGTTGTAAACAAATGGAACCTGAGCTTTCTATACGAAGACCATGGAAGTCAACTCAAATCTATTCCTGCATGTCCGATAAGATAATTAAGTGCTTAGCCTTTTGTTTTTTAAGACAGTTATTTTTGAATTATTTTTTCAGCTGGTTCTACCATCATGGATTGGATCTACCATACTTGAGAATTTTTTTATATACACCCTAAATAAAAATTTAGCACCTTGCAGAGGGATTCAGGGCTCTTCTGCCTGACAGCAGCACACAAAGGAGAAGCCAGAAGTTTTAAGTTGTTCTGACCCATTCTGCGAGCATTGCTTGATAACTGCATTAGTCTGTAAAAAAATGGAAATGATTCTTTAATTAAATGGAAATAAAGATGAGATCCTATAAGAAACCTTATTTTCCTCTACAAATCAGTCAATCCTAGCTGGTCTTTCAGAAACTGCATCATTAACTAACACTATTTAGAGCATAAAGTAAAAGTCTATGCTAACAGAAACCTCTCTGCAAATACACTCTGGTTTCCCTAACAGGGTTTCATAGGGGAGTAGGTGGTATAAGAACAGCTTTGCCAACCTAACCACTTTAGTGATGTCCTTTCCTGGCAGCTTTCCACCGTGTATTTTATGCTCCAGGGCAATCTGCTCAGAAGCATCAACAAACTGGCATTTCTGATAATCACACTCAGTCTGAAAAGATTTTTTTTATTTTTTAATGAGAATGATTACAATCAATACAGACTCTGCCTTGCAAGTACACTTATGTAGCAGCGGCAGAATCTCCACTGCCACCCACACTGCCTTGCAGGATCCTTAGTTAAAGGATAACATACTCTTTGAAAGGTGTGCATAACATTTCTAAATGACATACACTGAGAATTTTTTTTTT
The DNA here is from genome assembly GCA_013389945.1 of Fregata magnificens. Taxonomy (NCBI): domain Eukaryota; kingdom Metazoa; phylum Chordata; class Aves; order Suliformes; family Fregatidae; genus Fregata; species Fregata magnificens. Next base: position 23,972 of record WAAD01012811.1, read on the forward strand.
TTTTAAATTAACATTTGTTAGTTCCTCCTCACTCACCCCTTCCTCCACAGAGTGAGAAATCATCAAGGAGACATATGACGAACCATACAGGAAGCGACTGCCAAAATGTTTCAGTGTGGATCTAACTGTCAGTTCAGAAAGTGGAAAATCCTTTACGCATTTCTCATGTAGAAAAACTAGTGCATGCAGATTAGACTGCCCCGGTTTCTTTGCAGAGGAAGCTCTCTTCAACCACCTTTTGTTTTCCAAATTAGATACTGCTTTTCTCACTACCACAAAATCCTAAATTCAAACAAGATTTTAAAAGGATTTAGTTCAGCAGCTAAATATAAGGATACCATGCTCATGTGATACTACAAAATTATGCCCTCCCTTTTCACTCCCAACTCTATGACAGCTTCCACTCTGTAACACAGGGAGCATAAACCATAGGCATACAAATACAATCTAACAAAAATCTGATCTGGTTTAACAATCGCTTGATCATCAATTACATTGCACAAAGCTGTTAAATTAGCAATACCAAAACTGTATTAAGGGATAAACCCTCTAATTTCCCTTTAAAATCTCATTCTGTTTTTTCATTCTGATCAAATGCTGTCCAGCATGAAGCAGTGATGAGGCTAGCAGTGAAGAGACAGACATAGAGACAACATCTACCTTAAAGAAAAAGCAGGGCAAGTAAAATAATGCAAGAAGGCAATAAACGAAGATGACTGAAATTTAAAATTTCTCTGCATCACAACATAAGGTAATATCTACAGAGAAAGAAAAACATACTTTGCAGTACATACATTTGAAGTTGCCTCCAGCAGGATATTTTTGTTTTGCTGTTTTTGCACCTTATATACAACCATCTACAAAAGGAAGACAATTTCAAGGAGCAGCAAGGGCAGGCTGTTTTGTAAGGGAAAGTGAGGCAGAAGCCCAAAGCCACAGTAAGGCAGGCAGGCCTGTGGCCTCAGGAACAACGGTGCAGTCCCGCAGGACCCAAGCAAGGTATTCGGGGCAGGTCCAGTGATGGTTACCAGGTTCTGCCAACTGTCGAGACTGTCAGGCACATCTGTAGTGGTGGGGCAGGTCTGGGTCAAAGTCAGCATCAGAATCAGGGAGGTACAAGACTGGGCACAGGCATCCGTGCAGCATAGCTCAGGCAGAGACCAAGAACAATAACCAGAGCTTAAAAGCAGCCCCTTCCAAAGAAGGGGCAGGTCCCTGCTGAGGATCCTCAAGGCTGCAGAGCTGTACCGTATCAAAGGTAGTCCAAACGCCCAGGAGACGGCTTGTGCTCTGAACTTGACAGCCAATGGCATTTTGTAGATAAAGAGTGAGTTAGAGTCATGAGGGATAAGATGAATTCCCATTTTTGTTATCAATCTGCAGTGTAATTCTCAAGCAAGTCTCTTTAGAGTTTTGTTTCTTCCCCCTCTCCTTCCCTGTTAAATCACACCCTCTCTCACACAGGGACCCCTTACCTACCTGTCTGCATGACTCAATTACAATGGAGTCGGGTGCTATATCACAAGCAATAGTGATACCGTTCTTCTCCCTGCTGTAAATCTGGAGCCAGGAAGGCTTCACATTCAAGAGCACAACTCAAATAAAAAAGGATGCAATTCCACCATATGCTCAGAAAAATCCTTATGAATTTAATTACTCCAAAATGAACTTCATGCATCTGAAAGATTCTAATCTCCAGAGAACAAAGATCATGATCAGTTTTAAATACGGTTTCCTAATTATCAGAGTACAAAGACAAGGTCAGGTCTGTTGTACACACAGATTTTCTTCTCAAGGACACCACAATAAATAAAAAGAAACATCAAAAAAATATTCTACTTCTGCCCTCAAAATGAACAGAAAGAAATTCCATTTACAAGGTAAATTTTCCAGAAAACAGCTGGCACCAAACTCAGAAATTGAAATAAAACTCATCTGTAACTACAGTACTGCGAAGAAAAGTTCTAACATCAATTAATATTAAATGTGGTAAAATTCCCAAGATTCAGTTCACACAAAGAGCAAGGGAAAAGTGTTCTCAACAGAACCACTAAAGTGTTTGAGGAAAGGATATTGCAAAAAACGAACACTGTCTCTCTCCGAGTATTCAGCTTTTAGTATTTTTCCACCTATTCTGAAAGCCAGCAATCACTTGGGAGAATGATGTATTGATGAAATAGACAAAACCAGATACTTCCACATTTGACTGCCTGATGGAAGAAGAAAATGATTAAGAAAAATCTCAAGAGGACAAGGTCACAGATGTGAAGAAGTGATCCTGATAGTTTCAGATGAAGTAGTTTTGGCACTTAAAATATCCTTTTAGAACTAGAAGCACAGATTTTAAAACTAATTATGACACAGATAAAACTTCGTGATGATCAAGTAAGAATGTCATGCGGTTGATACGTCATAATTCAATTCATATATTATTAGAGAAAAGTGAATAAAAAAGACCTTAGTTTGAGTCTGTTCTAAAGTTGCTGTTTTAATATAGATAACTAAAGATGCCTATTCAACGTGAAACACAGAAAATGCTGCTTCTATATGATTTGTTACCCTAAGTATTCTTATGTCATTTCAGTCTAACAAGAGAGAAAGAGCTGGGCAAGACTGACTTCGATTGTGGATTTCAAGGACATCAGCATTTACTGAATTTGAAACAAATAGTGCTTAGGGAATCTCGGCTATGCATTGAGTGGGGGTCAGCACTGTCATAGCTCCAAAAGTTTTAAATTATCCCCAAGTCTTCTTTACATCATTAAAAAGTATATTGTTTGTGAACAAAACCAGAACACTGGAAGAACAATTGTTTATCACAGATTGTCACAAAAGTAAGTTCTCATTATTGCTGTTATCTTTCCTAAGGGAAGATACTTATTCTTGTTCTGGTATGTGATGAAATTATCTAAGCGACATTAAGAAACCACAAAAGACTTACATGCATGTGAAGATAATGTTCAGGATAGGAAGTGTGGAAGATGACATTAGCTGACCTCTTGGAAAAAATCCTTCTAGCTAATTAGCATAGGGGGAATATCAGCCTAGGGCCAAGTATGGGAGCGCCGGGAAACAGTAAACACAACTGCACATTGCCACATTGGCTGTGGTACACAGAACAGTCCTGTGGCACGACTGTAACAGAACTCTAATTCCCATTCAGTGATTTGCTTTCCATTAAGCAGAAGACATAACAGCATTCCTTGCAGTTGTTCACCTCTTGATTAATTTTTGAAACAGGAGATCAATACTGCCAGATACTGAGGGACCATAAATGGGCTTAGTAGAACTAAGCTTGGCGTGCATATGTGAAAAATCATACGGTACTTCTAAAATGTCACTGAGGATCTACTTTCCTTTAATTTTACTGTTCCACCAAGTGATTCTGCAACACTGAGTGGATCGTGTAGCAGGTACTGTAGGCGCAGACACTGAGTCTTCTGTGCCTGTCTCATTCTCACCAAAACAATCTTCTCTCTAATCACAACAATGAAGATTAGGAATTCTGAGTGTGAGAGAAGCAGTGTTAGCCTAAAGGAAGATTTTAAAGACAGATTATTTTTCTTCTTGAGGCTAGCAAATGTCTAGAAATGTTTTGTTGCTGTCTGGTTAGACAATATAATCAAATGCTGTTTGCTCAACATGCAACAAAACATTGCAGATAAACCATTCCTATTTTGCCTGAAAAGAAAGCTGTGTTTTTCACTAGAAAAATGTTTTCAGTGTCATTTTTTTTCATCCACCTTAGTGAATGGATAAGCCTGTCACTTTTTCAAGATCAGACACACAATTTCAGTCTCACTAAAAAGTGTAAAAATTATCGCCATAACTGTAGTAATTTTTGGAAAGGCTCCTGGGTTCAGCTTTCAGCCGGGGGAACAGGGGAGACAGGACAGAAATGGACACACACAGCATCCTCTGGAATGTTATACGTGGCACCCACACTAACTACTTCCAGCTAGAGTCCTCAGCTACTCTGTAACATTCAGACTTCCAGCCACAAGTGGCCAACTCAGTCACGTGAAAAGCAGGAGTTCATAAACCAGACAAATGACTGAAGACTCTAGGACTGACCGTGATTCCTTCTATAACTTGATAAAGTTTCATGGATTGTGATCCCATAATGTTCTGTTTCCAGAGTCAGGCAATAAAAGCTAGGCACTAAATACCATAATCCAGGATTTTCAGGTACTGAGCAGCTGCATTTTTTATTAGCGTCAACAATGTTGGCTGTAAATGTTTCCAGCCTAATCCCAATTTTGTCAACTCATATAATAAAAATATCTATTGCAATTGTTGCTGCTAGAAAATCAACCACTGAAATGGCATAGTTAATGTTAATTTCCTGTGAAAAAGGAAAGTTTTACTGACAGGGCCAGACCTGAAGGTCACAGGCATCCATGGCACTTTTCTGCTAGCTTCTATAGGTGTGAAACAAGGCCACCAACAGACGATGCTCAACAGTCAGCCCAATGTACTTCAGTTCTATGAGCTGGATAGATAAGGTTTTTTTGGTTTGTTTGTTTTCATAAACCAGGATTATACCAAGGCTTCTGTCCACTAATCCTAGCACAAGGAATAGTCACAAGAATCACACTGACCATCCATAAATGAAGCAGAAAAACAACAAAAAAATCTAAACAACAGTGCAGGGGGGGCCATAGAGGTGGGCTGTGGGTGTGCTTACGTAGTGTAACAGATGGAAGTAGGGGCTCCCATTGCTTCAGACTGCTCTTGGAACCAGTCAGTTGGTAGTAAGTACACAGGAATTCTGCTGAGTTTCAAGCCCTTCTGACAAAGATATGCAGTGTTAGGTAGGTAGTGGCAGAACACAGGAGTCTGTCTGGAAAGAAGATACGGATATTCTTAGACCTGTTCAGTGATTCCACAAATGATGTATTCACTTACAAGCCCCTTAAGAGAGAGCCAACAAAACTGTTACCACTTTCAAATGAATTGCAGTTCTCCAAGAAGGTAGGAGTAGGCACTGCATCGGAGGTAAACAATGAAAGATTTGCCTAAAAGAGTAATTTCTAGTATCGTTATCTTCAGGAGCTAGATCTGCTAAACATAAGGAAAAAAAAAAAAAAAAAGGCTGTAGTAACCTTCAGCCCACTGCACTGATACTAGACCAGGAAAGGGAAATACTTCCAGATGTGGAAAACATGTAGAGTCTAACCAGTTTGGCTTTAATCTGGTTAGAATATAACTCAATAGTAGCAGTATCCTCAAAGAGGAGAGAAAATGGAGAGTTGTAATGTGGAAATACTTGCAGGAGTATGAACCCACAAGATGTGGAAGTTACCAATGTGGAAATTATCAGGTTGATCAAATATGAGGCTATGGCTGGCTGGAAAGGTAAGAGGCTGGAGAAGCAGAGAAGCAGCACACGACGACGTAAATATCTCTGCTCCAGATAGAGATTAAGACCTGTGCTCTAGAATGAGGGTACCATCCCACTGCACTGTAGCAGATACAGGTCACGACTTCAAGCTCATGCGCATGATTCATATTCCATCTTAGCCCCAGGAAGATGGGAAACAAGCAAGAAGAGGTTAATGCTAATTTTTTAGTACAATTCACAGAAGGTGATCACGATCACTTGAGAGCAAAGCAGCCTTTGGAAAGTTTAGGACCTGTCATTCGCCTGCTTACATTTAATTTTATGGGTATGTCTTATTTTGAAAAAGCTAAGAATTCAAAGAGGAGAAAAATTCTTTTTTGGTGATCCTGCGTGGACCACAGGACTGTAGCGGGCTACATCAATCACTGCCTTTGTTTATTTTTGATACAAGGTTTGGACACATTGTTATGGTTAAGGCTAAAATAGTGTAGCATGAAGACCTATTTGTGAAACATTGCCTGTTTTCCCTTATACCTAGATGTATTGTAAGTCTGTTTGATTTAGGGTAGGAAGTGAAGTAGTAATATATGCTTGCTTGTATAAAAACAGTAAAACTGGGCTAACAGTACCTGGTCTGCAACTACAATCAGATTGCCAGTGGAGGTAATGTATTAGAATGAACTTTCTGATTTGCAATCAGGCAAAAGAATCTAAAACACGTATTTCCAACTGTTAAAAATGCCCAAACTTCTGCATCCACAGTCTTGTTCTGATGTGAACAGTAATGAAAGTAGCCTGATTTTATGAACAGTATGGTTACATCAGCATTGCTCTGATCATTTCTGATCCATTTTTTCACACACATGAAAAAGAAAACTCAGGTTACTTGGCCTTACTACTCTGCAGGCTTTCACATTGACTGTGTGACTAATTGCAACAGTCCTTTTCTTAAAAAAGGCAAAAAACAAAACAAAAAAACCCCACCGTAAACAAAAATCTATTTCCATAAATATAATATTTTTCACTTCCATGTCCCTGCTGACTATAATTTCTTTTGTATTCTTTGATTTTTCACCTGTGCTCTGAAACATTCTGATGTACAGCTTATTTACACATAATTTTTAAAATGTTGTGACAGCTTGATATTTTTAAGTGGAAGGAAATACACTCACCTTTTATGAGAGAACAAATTTAGCATCCAGAGAAACAGAAATAAGTAATTCAATCAATGAAAAATATTCTGTAGGTGTCATTCAAGGGCACTTCCATCTACCTGTTTCAAATCACAATCTCTATTCTATCTGAACCTTCCTATTCAGATCTAGGTCCAGGAATTATTAAACATGAAACTAGTAGAGCCATCTGTGAACGAATCCAAATTTCAACCCAGAACAGGTTGCAGTACCTCAGGGAAGTGTTAACAGAGCAGAGATTCATTCAGACATCAGGCTTGACTTCATTTCAACTTGACAGCAGCAGAAAGTCACCCTGCCAAACACATATTCTTGAATCTATGCAAAAGCAACACTTCTTATTACCCTTCCAGTTCTCTGGTCATATATGTATATATCACACAAATTACTATCACAGATGGCATACTTATTATCACTTTGGACAGAGGCCACAGAGGTCCTGAATAAACATGATTTCCTATTAGTCACAGTTAAAGGACATTAATGAGTTACGTAGTAAATTCAGTTTGCAGCAGAAAGTAATAGCCACACATATTTCAAAGTCGTTAAAAACATGTTATTTACAAAAGTATATGGATATATTCTTTTTCCTTTAATACCAATGTTCATCAAATTATTTTTTAATAACTGATCTTTTCTAGCTCAAGTTTTTAATCAGTTTACTACAAAGGAAAACCTTTCCTCTTTCCTTCTCTTGTAACGCCTTGTGCTGCTTTTAGGAGCAGCTGTTGGAACACACACATCGTGTCTGTCCCCTGGGCAAAATAAAGACTAATCTTACAACAAGTATAGACAGGCTGGAGGGGTCACTTGTGCTGGAGGGAGTCATAGTTGGCTTTTCAACTGCAAGACTTCATTTCTACCATGATGACAAGCTTTTATAAACCTGAGCTTTATATCTTGCCCTCTCTACTTCCTGTGGTTCATACAGTCATTTGTCATAAGCTAACCTAAAAATCATGTCATGTGTGGACTCAGACAGTCGGCGAAGAAACAAAATGGCATACTTGGTGCAGGAAAAAGAGTTTATACATTGTTAAACGTTTAAAAACTTGATTTTTCTCCAGAAAGTTAGCGCATTTGCTGAAGACACTCTTCAGTTGTACAGCTAACTATTGAGATATAATGTGGCCTTGGACGACAAAGGTTAAAAAAAGCACGCAATTCATTTAGTCATATTGTAGATATATTCTTTCAGAAGTAATTCACTCCACTGACTATTAATGGAACTGATGCATAACTACATATTTCAGTGTTGATTTCCCTAAGACCTTAATAGAAGTTACACACTTTTCAGGTGGCTGAAAATCCTGTCTTTCCCTTCTAGCAATTAGTAAAACTGATTTTAACGTCTACTGAAGACCTACTGCAATTAACTAAAAGACTTTGATCAGCTTTGGATCAGATGCAGCATATGAGAGACAGAGATACATGAAAGCTCCCACCCCTTTAAACTTAAGAAAAACTGAAAACAGCATTTCTCTTTGAAGTCAGTCTGATTCATCAACCCTGGTGGGCGGAAACCTTTATAAAACTTTAATTTCCTATGCCTTTAAACATATTCCCTTACTCTATGCAAAAGTCCATTTGCCCTATACAAAACAGAAGGTAATGAAACCAAGATTTCATCTATCAAAATCTTGAAGTGTTCAGCTAATTGTGCATGTTTACTCAGTACAGAATTCTGCCACTACATAGATAACAGAAACAGAAACTTTTAAAACATAGACTACTGGAGCAATTATATCAAAATCTTACAGTATTTTAAAATTACTCTAAAAATATTGTAATTATTTACTTCTTAAGTGCCTTTCAAACAGAAAAAGTAATCTGTGAAGATGACTGACTAATACAATAGTTGGAAGATACAACGTAACTCAGAATATCCTTTTCCAGTCCATCTGTTGGCCTTGTGTTCATCTGCCTGACAAGGTCTCTGTGTGCAGCTAGTCCGTAAGGCTAAACCTGTGACACATGGGGATCATTTACCATAAAAAATAGTCTCCAAGAGCATGTGTCAACCTGCATATTGGAACCATCCTTAGTTCCAAGAGAGAAGTAGAATTTTACCCTTGTATTCACAATAAACTATTGCTTTTGGAATGCCATTTTCATCCAAGCTATTTTGTAAACAAACAACACATCAGGGAATAAGCAGTGCTTAAACAGACCGCACAAAAGATTGTGTTTGAAAGTGCTGATTACTTTCATTCTCCTCTTTAACAGAGAAGACATTCAAGCATTTTTTAAAAATAAGGCTCCAATAGAAGGTAATGGTTGTCTCTGCCAAAAACAGTTGGCTTCTCAGCTGCTGCTTCAAAATAAAACACTACTAGAAAGCACTAAATTTAACTCTTGTAAGCATACCAAGACATCTGAAAATTTGTTTGTGACAGAGCAAACTAAATCCTGTTAAGCTGCATTGCTGCCACCCCTGTAGGTACTGAGGGGCTGCCATTAGGAGAACACATCTCTCTCCCAGGCTGAACAAGCCCTGTTCCCTCATCTCACCACAGAGCCTCTGCTTCTGCCCCTGACCATTTTGGTGGCCCTCTACTGAACTCACTCCAGTTTATCCCTTTCTTTGCTGTATTAGGGAGCCAAAACCTGTCACTGGACACCACTGAAAAGAGCCTGGGTCCATCTTGTTTACATCCTCCCTTCAGGCATTCATTCACATTGATAAGATCACTTCCCTCATCTGACTGTTTTCTTGCTGCAGAATCAATCAGATTCTAATCAATCAGATTAGATTACAGGCACCATACAACTATCATTTCCATTAAATTAAAAAAGGCAACAGATACACAAAGTAGCTGAGCAACCAGGTGAAATTTTGTACGTTTACACTGAAGTGTTCCTTTTTTTTTTGCCAAATTTTTAAACATCAGGAAATTAAGAATTCTATCAATGCTTTTCTGTACCGAACAACTACTAAACAAAGTCAACTATATTTTATATATAGTGAAAGTATTTGTCATTACCAACATAGGTGAAAAATAGTTAGAATGTTGCTAATATAATTGAAACAAACTGTTTTATTCCATAATCAGTTGTAACAATAAAAAACATCATGTAAAGCTCAACTGGTTGATGCAAAATTAAAACCATAATGATTACTTGCTGTACAAAATGGAAAATTGCATTCATCAGCCATAAAATGTCATAAAAAGTCATAAAATGCAGAGGAATAAGACGTGACCCTACTTTACAGCACAAAATTTTCAAAATAGTTGGCCGGGTTATGAATAGCACCTCTACTGAGATTTCAAATGGATTTAACAATGGAGCTGCAAGAACTAACATCGTAAGTTCATCCTAGATGCTAAAGAATCTGTTTACAGACCTTTAATGTTCAAATGCAGGGATTTCCAAAGACACCCGAGGCCCATTTAGCAAATGGCTAATTCTCAGAAATGCATGCAGTCATAAGTATTAGATATTAAACATCCACGTATTCAAACGCTTAGCCTGAATGCTCCAAAATTCTTTCAAATTGAACAGGAAATGATACAAGGATTTCACTAAAAATCTTGTACTTTCTAGCTACATTTGGGAAAATAATTAGAGATTTCCCTGCAACATTTGACACTACTATCTGGTTCTGGTTTAGGTAATACCTACCCACCCTATGAACTCAGGCATAACAAGGGAAATCAGTATTTTTTTTCCTCCAGCAGCTCTGCCAGACTTCTATAGGAAGGACAGCAAATCTAGATGAGAACAGTATAAAAATACCTTTGTTCATAACCTCAACCAAGTAACTTGGACCAGTCACTAGAATAATGGCTATGCATTAACAGGACATTGCTAAATATTCCATCTGTTGTTCACCAGCAAACTATCCACCATATCAATGTCTCAAGAAACCCCACAATTGGAGTAAGTCTGCCCTTTTGTAGTGCTTTACATTTTTGATAGAATCACTGCATATCACCATCCTCAATTTTTTTACAATCAGTGACATAAAGACAACAGCCAAAGGTTTGAGAAGCCAATAAATCTGAATCGCTGCTACAGTGACTAGAATGAAACTTCTCCAAAGCTCACTAGGATGAATATCGAAGTAAATTCCCTTTAAATGACAGTAATAGCAGCAAGCATTTTGACATAGTTTTCAAAAGAAGTATGAAAGAGCTGCAAATGGAAGATGGATCTCTTGGAATCCTTCAGAAATCTGAGTTTGTTTTCTCTATAAACCAGCCAATATATGAAGCAATTTCTATCCATCTCAGTCAAAGGCACACCACTCAAACATCTAATTTCTCTCGAATAACATCCCCCTATAAATCATGTATCTGAGAGTACTTTTCCATACAGCTTGTACTGAGTTTCTTTTTCTCTTCTTGCTAAGTACGGAAGTGATTAATACAGGGTGATTTATGATACACTGGTTCTTTCAACATGATATAAACTGGTGTGAATATTTTTCTGAAACAAATTAGTTCCTACATTTAATAAAACACAGTAACCATAACTACAGGATGAAGTGGATGTTGCTAACATAGAAAATAATCAGAGAGACAGTGTTTTGTTGCAGATTAAACATGCTCAGAAGAATATCAGCTTCTACCATTCATGTCACCACTAAGCACCTCCAGCTGCTACGCAGTATCAAAGCAGACAGACCCTCAAATGCTGCGCTAAACCTTCTCAGGGCACGTCTGTTGTCACGCAAGGGAGAAGTAGCACGAAGGGTCAAAACCAGCATAACAGAGAGAATTGTAATTTTCAGTGTCAGGACCATATTCGCCTCCATTGATAATGGACTTCCCACCGCACTGCTCTCACAAACACTCTGATTATGCACTTAGTATATGATAACCAGTTTAAGTCAGGATGTTTCAGTTTAACTTAGCTACCGAGATCACTAGTCATGTAGCATGGGTTTCCATACAAGATAATTTACCCCTCAGTTTTGTGACTGCAATGAAAACCTAGTCTTAAGCCACCAAAAAGTAAGGATCAATTCACTGTTTCAGTTTCTTTACTTCCCAGCATTATGATGATTTCTTTAGCTCATTAAAGCCCATGCCAGGGAAAGCCATCCTTTCTTTCTGAAAAAAAGAACAGGTGTGATCATGAAATTTAAAGTGAAGTTTTAAAAAAATTACACTAGGGTAAATGTTAAGCTTTACTGCACCATAATTATTTTAGTTCTTCACTGTGAACACAGTTGGTAAAAAATTAAATCATATCTGCTTCACAAGGAGCTTACCAGATTAAATCTTACGAACTCATTCCTTTACAAATACTAAGTTCCTTGTCTCTTTCACTCCTTCAGCTGCACTTCTACATATCTGTCTTAATCTTCATGAAGAAGAAAAGAAAGGATCTTAAGATGTCTTTATGGTACAGGCTTGTTTTGCTCTAAACACCAGCCAGCTTGTACAATTAAAATGTGGTATTGGACCAATGCCGTAATTACATTCACATAAAGATCACAGAATCACAGAATGGTAGGGGTTGGAAGGGACCTCTGGAGATCATCTCGTCCAACCCCCCTGCTTGAGCAGGTACACCTAGAGCAGGGTGCACAGGACCATGTCTAGGCGGGTTTTGAATATTTCCAGAGAAAGAGACTCCACAACCTCTCTGGGCAGCCTGTTCCAATGCTCTGTCACCCACACAGTAGAGAAGTTTTTCCTTATATTCAGGTGGAACTTCCTGTGTCCCAATTTGTGCCCATTGCCCCTTGTCCTGTCGCTGGGCACCACTGAGAAGAGTCTGGCCCCATCCTCTTGACACCCACCCTTCAGATATTTGTAAGCAGTAACAAGATCCCCCCTCAGTCTTCTCTTCTTGAGGCTGAACAGACCCAGGTCTCTCAGCTTTTCCTCATAAGAGAGGTGCTCCACTCCCCTGATCATCTTTGTGGCTCTCCGCTGGACTTGCTCCAGCAGTTCCCTGTCCTTCTTGAACTGGGGAGCCCAGAACTGGACACAGTACTCCAGATGTGGCCTCACCAGGGCGGAGTAGAGGGGGAGGATAACCTCCCTCGACCTGCTGGCCACACTCCTTTTGACGCATGCCAGGATGCCATTGGCCTTCTTGGCCACAAGGGCACAGTGCTGGCCCATGGTCAACTTGCTGTCCACCAGCACTCCCAGGTCCTTCTCAGCAGAGCTACTTTCCAGCAGGTCAACCCCCAACCTGTACTGGTGCATGGGGTTGTTCCTCCCCCAAAACACTTGCTCTTGTTGAATTTCATTAGGTTCCCCTCGGCCCAACTCTCCAGCCTGTCCAGGTAAAGATAGGCACAGAAACAGCACGACATTGAGGATACCTGCAACTCAACATGCCCTGAAGATCAGCTCCTACGGGTGCTTGCAGGAATGCTGTTTTGTCATTTCTCAGAAGAAATATTATCATAATAACAGAAGGATTATGGCGAAAATGATTGACTAAATCAATCATGCATATAACGATTGACCAAAATGGTCTCAACTACTTTTTTCCTCATATAGTCCATCATTATATCTTCATAAATAATATGCACATTGCTTTACTCTTTATAAGTAACACCATACAATACAAAGAAGTCTTTTACTGGGGACTAAAACTGTTATTTAGTATTATCTGAACTCTTTCCACCTCATTCATGCCACATACACTGGTCACTAGCTTCCAACAGTTAAATTGATCACATATGAATCACTTTTGCTTTTGGAAAGCACTGTTCAGCATTTACTTAAACACCCATAATCTGAGACAATTAAAACATTTCTCCTTTAAAAAAAAAAAATCATTTTCAAGCACATACAACTGTATGTCAGATACTTCCAATGCAAGTAAATCATAACTTATTTCTTTAATATAAATAGTAAATTAACTTATTGAATTATTTTCCTGCCCATGGTATTCCTTGCACAGAATGCAGCAATGGCTCCAGCCTTTGCACCAACTCAGGAACAGCTCTTCTTCCACAGATGTGCCAGATTGCTGCAGTTGCATAATCCTTAGAGAAAGCCAAACAAGTCAGAGATCAGGACAGGACCTGGCCTCAACCCATAACTGAGTCACTGACCCTTGCTGAACTAATCTCCATTTGCACATAGGAAGCACTGCTGGAGTTTTTCATTTTATCAACAGAGGTATGCACAATATGCCATAGAAAAATTCAGTGCATGTTTCACAGATTGATGAAGGTTTCTTATTTGTGAAAAAAACACTAGCTAAGGAAAGTGTATGATATTACTAACCAGAAAATTCAGACTCAGTAAAATGCATTACTAACCCACAATCACACAGAAACTTAATGGCAAAGGAGTAAATATATCCAAATATATTTGAAATCAGATAAAATAAAACAAATGATCATTTGGGATGACCATGTCAATCAACCACAGATTTTCACACAGCTACCACAGTAGCTTGTCAGAATTCTTACAGGGAATCAGCAGAATTTCCTATACCCAATGAAGATGTGAACTGAAGCACCAAAACAGCGACTTCTCTGCAATCCTTTGCAAACCATGAGGTAGGTGTAGCTGTATTTGCATGTATACATGCAGAAAGTAAACACTTCAGTGCCTTATCAAACTAGTCGGACACAAAAAGAATTTGGCTGACTTTTGTAGCGAGTTGGATGTCATCCAGGCCACAGTGATCTCCATTGAATTTGAAAAATTACAGGAGACCAATAACAGCATTGGAAAGTTAAAGATGCAGAAATTACTACTGGTGGATAGAACATAATTTTTGGTCAGAATACTGAGACTTCTACAACTGCTGGTATCAAAGTAATAGCAGTAGGAGAAAAGAAAAAACTAGAAGTTTCATTTGTTTTTTATATGTGGGTTCGTCAAGAAAGAGGACATTGTTTTCATAGTTTCCTATTTTCACAGAAACAACTAAAGTTAGGAAGAGGTTTTATTTTCTATTGACCCTCATATTTTGGTTAATCTCATGATTCCTAACATTTAGCTCCAAATAGTAAAATTGTAGACAGTAATTCAACCTTGCTGACCAAAAGGCCAACACACAGCAGCAGTTGCTTCAGAAGAAGGTATAACAGGGTGCCACTGTAGCTAAAGGTGGAAAAAATCCAATTTAGCAAAGTGGAAAGATTCAATCTAGAACTGCTAGACAACTGCTTAAGTGCCTCAACAAACAGAGAATTAACAAAACACCAACCAAACAAAAAAAAAGATGAGAAAAGGTCACAGGATTCAGCCTACCAGGACTGTAGATCTCAGGGACACAGTAAAGGGCTTTCACACATCATTTTACAATCATTACCAATGCCTCCCTCATCCTTTTCAAGCAACCAACATTTCAAAGACCTGATATTAGTACATATGTTCATGTGTACATCCCTTCTCCAGAATGCAGCCCATTTGCAGCTCCTGCCCTATATCTGGCAATCTAAGAATGAAGATTTACATCATGAGCATCTGTGCTTTTATCTATCTAGCTATCTACACACATACAAAAACGCAAGTAACACTACTTTAACTAGTTGGTTTAGAGCTAATTGAAATTATATAATCTGGATGCAAACTGATATTCCATGGTTAAGTCCTGTGATTGAGATTACTATTTAAAAAAAATATTAGGGAGGCAGCCTTTCCCTTTCAATTACTCTGTGTTTCTTGTATGTAACACCATTGATGTAACGCCCCATTGACCTCATCAAACTGAGGTTTTGATTCAACCTCTTCTGATTTCAGTGATCCCATTTGCATCACTTAAGCTAATGCTTCACAGCTATCTTACAAAATAATTGTAATTGGTAAATTACAGAATTCTTTAAAAGTATAGTAAAAACTCTAACAGGTAAGCATTGTCCCCATCAAATGTATTTTAACACTTGTACTTGTATCAATGGAATAAACAGAGCATTACTATGAAAAAAATAAAGATCTAACCTGCTGTTCTTTTACTGTAGTGCCTGATTTTGAAGATTATAATCTTTGTCCACACACATTTTTCATTGATTATATAGATGAATTATTTTAATTCCATCTTACTGCATTAGATGTGTGTATTAGGGAAAGTAATTATAATGGAAAGTAGATGGCAATAAATGAGGGGGAAAAGGCACATAATTTTCAGTGTCTACACAGAAACTAACCAAAGATGTTTACTTAATTTTATCAAAGCAATATCTCTGGAAATTAAAACTTTAATGAAAGCAATAACTGAAGCATAAGCAAAACAATATTAAAGCCCCAGTATAATTTTTCATTATATTAAAGGTTTAAAACTGTTTTCCTTTTCTAATTCTACAGTGCACTCAAAGGAAGTTATTAGTTTTTAATATTATTATTCAGTTGTACATACTTGGAGAATAATCTACACATATAATGTCGCTGGGGAGTAATGCAAGCAACAAACTGTAAAAACTCAAAAACGATCAGTACAGAATATGCAAGAGTATTTTAATAACTGGAATGAGGCTTTTTGCTGTTAATGATATGCATCAAAAGCAATGCTGCCGATTCCCACAATAAGAGCATTAAGATTCATTTCATAACTACTAGGAAGTCTCCTTGCAATTTTTCAAATTAAAAACTCCTCATCTTTATAATGAACAATATGACTTCTCAATGATTGCAGTTTTTCAAAGGCTAATATCTAGACATTCAAGATTCACTTTTGACACAGAAGTAGCCCTGTAATAAATTGGTTATAAAAGAAGAAACAGGAATACACATTACAATTAGCCTTTTTATCTCCCTTTATTTGGATATGAGTTCGTCATTTTAATTTGTAAAAACATTAGGCTGAATCCCAAAATGTAATGAGTTAGAACATTTTGCAAGGTAAATGGAGGTTTTGTTTGTCTTTAATTTGCAGCAAACCTACTCTACTGAGATTCTCTGTCAAGCCACAATAGTTGCTTAGAGATTTCCCAGTCCCCCTTTAAAGAAAAATCCAAACCTTACATTTCTCAAAAAGGACACTTGATTTTTTTTATTAGTATCAAATTAGCAGTAACTTAACAGGTTTGATATGTCAATTTACTTTCATATAAAATTCTCATTTAATTTTTCTGCCTCAGAAAAACAAAATGTACCTGAATTCTGTGCATGGGGGAAGCTTAATCTTCTGCAGAACATTCTATAAAATCAACTTTTTTTTTTTTTTNGGAATTACAGGTGCTTGATAGTAAAATAAAACATTATCTGCTAATGATAGTTTCACATAGGATAAATCAACCCCTCTGCCATAAATGTACAAAACTTTAAAAGAATCATTATAAACAGAAAACATGAAATGAGAGCTCAGAGAGGACAAAAACAAAGAAAAACAAGTCCTTAAATTTCTCACCAGGGCTGAAATATCTCTACCATTTCTCTTCCCAACTGATCCCACTGATTTATCTGGCTTAAGGGACTTACTTCAGCCCATATGGATCAATAAGAGATGCATGGTTCATACTAGTCAATTTATTTTGATTCTCTCAAGCACAGGTCTCTGCAAGACAAGTTATACATATGTACCTTGTGCCATCAAAAGAAGATACTCTTCTTGGTAAATTATTTGCCCTGCTTTGCTCTCTATAGATACTGCTAAGACAGGGGTGCTCGAATCTTACTGAGCATGTAATTGGTCTGTTAGTGTTTATATAATTGCTGGTTGCAGTCGATTTCTGAGGAGGTTGTGAAGGGATGACAGTTTTAACAGTGTAAGGTAGTTTTTATATGACCAATATAACAGACTCTTAGACTAACTGGTAAGCTAACTCTCTTCTACAGAGAGTACTCTGCTATCGCAATAGCTAAGACATATTCTTGAAATCTAAGTTAATGCTGTATTCCTTACATAAACACCCTGAACCTAAAGTATTTGCTTCCCTCAGCATCATTTTATTAAAAAAAAATTAGCTAAGTATCTCCTGTTGTTCAAGGTTTATTAGCAATTAACATTTCAACACCCATTGTATAAGTCTCTCCATAAGTGTTTGTAAGTCTATAAAACTAACTGGACGTTTGTTCAGCCAAATAAGTTTAATTTTTTGACTGTAAAAGAACATAAAGCAAANCCAAATCAGCAGCAGAATGCGGCAGTCAGCAGACAACAGAGCATAATTCAGTGGGAATTACAGGTGCTTGATAGTAAAATAAAACATTATCTGCTAATGATAGTTTCACATAGGATAAATCAACCCCTCTGCCATAAATGTACAAAACTTTAAAAGAATCATTATAAACAGAAAACATGAAA
>WAAD01012812.1:5749-21569 GCA_013389945.1 Fregata magnificens
TGGTTTTAGGATTAGTCAAAATGCAAGTTTGTGCAGCTGTGCCAATGAGGTTGCGTACTGTGGGCTGTAGGCCTGGAGTTGCAGGCTTGGGGTTGCACAGGTATATCAGCAGAAAGACTTTGGCTTTAGCCAGCAATTAACCATAATTAGGGCAAATAACCTCTTCAGAACTCTCAACATTTTTACATTTATTAAATTCTGTTCATAAAAAAAAAAGATTCCCAAGCAAGCAGTAGCACTCAAAGTGAAGATCTGGGAAAAGAAATGGCCAAAGCTATCATACTGTGACAGCTTTGGCAAACCTTTACACAGTTTTGTAAAACAAACACATGTGATGTTCTGTTCTCTGGGTATGTCTTTACATTAGAAGTTCATACTTAACACAAAAGAGGAATAAAATGGTTCTCTCCACATATTTACTGAGCACATACTGGTGAATCAAGTGTCGTCCCAGTGGTGTACCATATCAGCCATGCTCTGTCAACACATTCAAACGTACAGCAGTTTTGTGGAACTTTTCTGCCTTCTTTGATGTGTAGAACCCAGGAAAGATGGAGATCATTTTCGCCTGTATTGTGGGCTTAATATTCAAAGGAGCTAATTTCTCTGGATCCCAAGAATCATAGAAAAGAAAATAATTGTCTGGGGGCTTGCTCTTCTTTTCAACAAGTACGAAATGTGCCAGTGGACTCTGGTAGCCGAGTGTTACTTCATTTGCTTTCAACACCAACATTGGAGCTTCTGCTGCCTTTTATGAACTATTGGAGGTTTTCATGTTCGGTTAAGAATAGATGTACTCAAAACTGCTAAAATTTCACCCTGTTTTGGACCTGGGGCCCAGGGAGAGGGGGGTGATGATTGAAAACACTGGCACATACCAAATCAAAGTTATACCAGATCTGACTGATTGTTTAACAGCTGGCCAATAGCAGTGTTAAAAGTAAGAAGGGAAACCACAGCATTATTCATTAATTTGTACTCGTATGTTTTGTTTCTCTCAAACTTCCAAGAGATCACAGATTAATAAATGAACAAAAACCATGACAGGAATATAATCCACAGAACCTTCCCCAAAATCCAGCAAAATAACAAGGAAAATGGATTAAAAATGCTTGATAGTGTATGGAACCAAGAAAAAAAAAGTAAGATAATGTTGCTTATTTGTCACACAGCTTTCCCTGAGCGCAAAGGAGGTGCAGAACTTACTTTGTCAATATCCTTTGGCTTTTCATGGGTAACTGGAAGATATGAGGGACTACAGCAAATTCAGTCCCTGTTGCAACTGTGTGTGTTAGAGGCACAGTTACACCAGAGGGCCCAAATTACAACCTTTTCATTCTGGGTTCTCTACAGATAAAGAGGGGTAAAGCAGAGTTATAATGGGGTATAGGCGGAGTCACAGCACCAAGGATGCACTAGCTTGGGAGGGGAACCCTTTGGCTCTAAATCTCTTCTGTGATAACAGTACTGAGGGACTGTGATGATAATTTGCTACTTAGGTTCATCTTTGATTCGATATTTCTTGGTTTCTATTTTGAATAGGTAAACAGGTAAAAGGCAGGCATACTCTGTAATGTTAACACGTGAATATTGTTTTAGAGATTTGTTTTGGGTTTGTGCAGCAGATTGTTTTGTGAGACAGAGCCTTTTGTAGAAACCAGACTATTACTTGTATTCTTTGGCATTTCCATTTATAAGCGCCACTCATGTTTATACACACATGCGCGCGTGTGCGCGCACTATTGTTCATATATACTGTTCATCTGGTAAGGAAGAAATAAAAGAAGAAATTGATACCAGCCTGCATATGTGTTCAAAAGCTTAGTGAATTCTTCAAGCTCTGCTGTAGATCAGATTTCATGAAACTGCAATAAGAAAAATCCTTTTTACCTTGTCTTTGTGTGTTCTGAGGTGGGTTTGTAAGGTTTGAATTACTAGGTAATCACCAAGAAGTCTCCTTTTCATGAGCCTGCAGCTGGGAAATGGACAGTTTAATATTAATGGAAAGAACAAACTCTCCTTCTTCTTTCTCTCCCCTTTCTTCTCTGCACTTCTGCTTCATCATTTTCTTCTCTAAGCTCCCTATCCTGACATTGCCTTTGCGGAAGTCCAGGATGAACTACAAAGCAAGAGTGGAGCCCAGTTTTTCAAAATCCTGTTTATCAACTTCAGTGAGTGTCATATGACACTAACTTATGAATATGCAAGATCAAAAAATCTGTTGCATTGATGTATCTGCAATTATTCATTCAACGCAGAAACTGATATTAAATGAATCTGCAGGCTTCCCTTGTGAAATACTTACGCTCTGCCATCACCCTGCCAGGGGGAGGTATGGAAATAGTCACTTCTGGCTTCTAAAAGAAGAAAAATATTAAACATTTATTGAAAATGAATAGGCACAGCGATTGATATTTAATAGAAGTAAACAGTAGCATGGTGTCTGCAATGTGGTATATATCCACACCTGTGCTGTCTGTACAGCATGAATGTGTTTAAGGATGCCATTAACTTCCATCGTTTAATCGTGTATCTAGGAAGATTCCTGGATAATACGCCTTCCACTGCTGTTCACTTCTAGATCCATTCTGGCTTCACTTTCAAAGAAATTGAGCAAGAAATTGAAGTTAATTGCTGAAGTTTAGCACCTCACAGTTTTTTAGATTAAAGGACAGTTATTCATATTCTTTCTCATTTAAACCAACTGCTGGAAATCCAGTGTGATGAATGAGAGAGGACAACCCCAATGCTGGGTCTCCAGGGACTGCTAGGTCTAAGGCAAACATGAAGTTAACCCTCTTTGGGCTTTCTAGCACAAAGGAACTCTTCGCACGCAAAGGGATGTGAGAGCCTGTTGGGAGACTGCAGAAGTCATGGGACTGGACTGAGCTGAGAGCTCCAGAAGGTTTCCCGCTTCTCCATTTCTGGATATAAACGGTACATTTGAATAAAAACCTTTGCTGATGACTTCACTGCTGGTTTCTTGAGTTGCTCTTCCCGTGTCTAAGTCTGGTGGTGTTATTTAGGGAGCTGAACGGAATGAGCTCTTTTGACCTCTTGTTTTGGCTCGTGAGAAATTTGTTTATGCGGGCAGAGTGGTTCTCATGGTTGAAGCCACTTACTTTCTCCCCAGGTGGTCTTTCTGTCCGATGAAGGGTGGTACTGTGGGTCTGTGAGGAGAATCAAGTCCTAGTCTGAGCAGCTGGACAGGGAAGGTTACAAAATGGAAGTCCCAAACAAGGGAACAGAGATGCCTCAGGGCTGTATTAGAAACAGTGGCTTCTCCCATCTGTTCTCTCCTGTTGGGTTCTCCACATACTTACTGCCGGCAGTCTGGCTGACACGGTCATTTCCGAGGATATCTGAGTAAGAAGCCTGAAATTTAAGGTGAATTGTGTTATTTAAAATATCTTTCTTTTATTGTTTTTCATACCCAAGGTCAAAATTTACAGCCCAGCTTCATGATGCTTACCTGACCTGTGGCAGCCTTTTCCCCCTGGTGATTTAAAAGTGGGCTTGAGAAGCAGAGATGTTTTAATTTCTTCCATTTCCTTTTCTTTTTTCATTCTCTTCTGCACTTAAAAAAAAACCCCAAAACATTCTTCCAGCAGCACGAGATATGTCTGACTAGTGCATCCCAAGGTATAGATTTTAGTAAAGAAGGAAGAGGTGTGTTTTTATGTGACTGTTGCTACTATACAAGAGTGCACCTATACAGGGTAGGAAGGCAGCCCTTGAGAAGCTCCTCCTTGTCCTGGAAGGGCATCATGTCTGATTACGACAACTTACTTAATTCCAGACATTGGTAAACGAACCGGGATGTGGAAGGGCCATGTATATATGAAAGAGGAGGGCTTTTTAATCTCGCAAGCTGGCCTCAGGGGTTTTGGTTCAGAAACAGACAGGAGTTATATAGAATTCCCAGAATACAGCTGGTGCACCTATAACTGCGTTGGCTATAATAGGATTTTTTACTGTGCTAGGAATGAAATATCAGGCTCTCATTGTTATCTTTCCTTGTGCAGCTGTAAAGAATTTATTTGTGAGTTTTACAATATCCAGAGGTGGTTCCTTTGTACCCTTTTTCAATAAAGTTGAAATGCCAAAAGTTTTTTAGTTTCTTATTACTCTCTTTGCCCAGTACAAAACCCTTGTAGCAATCCTGAGACTGGCACGTCTGTCCTATCGTCAACCTTTTCCGAAAGAGACCATTTAAATTTCTCTGCATAGCTGGTCCTTCTAATGCCATTTTTAGTTAGCCCCAACATCAAGTCTTTTCCAGCATGTTGAGTTCAACAAGCTCATGCCAGACTAGCGAGACATTTATTAATGGTTCTGAAAAGCTACGTTATTTTATCTGTTCTTGACAGGACTCTGGGTCATACCCCAGATTTTAGGCATTCTCTCTTCCATGTATTGAAATTTCTTGTAAGCCTGAAGTGTCCCACCTTAGAATGGGAAAAATGTCATACATGAATGTGGGGATAAAAATGTTTCACTAGAAAAAGGTATCATCTCAATTGCCCAGAATACTAAGGAATCAGGGAGCCATTTCATTTCCATGTGCTAGCTTGCTCCCTGGTCTTTCTTTTGTAAGACTGCCATTCTTTAAAGAGTTTGGCCCTGATTTCTCATTGCCTTAAGTGGAAGCAGGAGCAGGCACTTGACGTGACTTCCCAAATACTCCACTTTCCATCATCAGTCAGTGGATGCTCATGAGAATTGTTCTGGATTTGATACTGCTGTTTGAGCGTGTTCAATCCTGACAAACACAGTCCTTTTTTTAAAAGCTGTTAGTATTAAAGGTAACTTTCGTGTTAATGGAAATGACAAATTAATCCAGCAAAGAAATACACAATAATGAAGAGTCCATTTTAGATTATATTTATCTTTCTCCCTGTGTACTGATTCCTTAAAATCAATTTTAAGAAGTACCTTTTTTCCCACTGAGACTTTTTTCCTCTTTCACTGTCTTTTATGAATCCCCTTGCACCTCCATAGGTACTTGTCACGTCTAGGGAAACAATAAATTTTAAATTCAGATGTAGCAGGTCTGATCATGTTGCCTATTCATGAGCGAGTTTCCCATTGAAACCAGGACAGATCATGGTGTAGGACTAAGCATTACTGCTGAGGAGTAAGGAAATAACAAGCTTCGAATTTTTGGAAGGACATGAGGGAAACTGTGAAGAAAATCTTTCTCTTAACCCCTTCTAGTGAATCTACCACATATATATATATATCTCTCTTCAACAGCTATTACCCAACAATCTCCTTCTCATTCAAGAAGTACTTGGACAGATGGAAGTCAAAACAGTAGGGGACTAATAAACTGTTTCAAGGTTCCCACATTAGGACTGCTTAAAAATAAAAAACGGATTTATACACGCTAGCATCCAATCGGAGTGCTGCCACTGATTTCCATGGTTCTGGCAGTATCTGGCTCCTAACACAAATACAAATGTCGTAATTTGTTTGCCATCCCCTCTGATGTCAATGTAAACAATCTTTTGGATGGATTTGGATATTTCTCTGCAGGAGAATGAAGACTAACTCAACAGTATTGTGTTAGTTTATGGGAAGCAGAAGGGAAATCTGACAAGTTTAGTGACATTGTCCAAGCCATCTGAAACATAGAAAATGTCTTACATAATGAAAAGCATATTGGAGTTTAAAATATATTCTACATTCATTGTTTAAGTGTACATTAGAAGCTAACTATGTCAAGACTTGAGCTAAAAATGGCGAAGCCAAAGCAAAAGGCATAGAAACAGTCAACGTTTCATACAATTCACTATCTAAATCTTCTGAAGCTATTACCGTGTTTCTTGATGATATTATCCTTTCTCTCAAGATTTGTGAGAAAAGTGAGTTCGTATAGGATCATGTACAATACCCAGCGAAGGCAAGATTCACTCCATTCTTTCCTATTCTTTTAAGAATAACCTGATGCATCTTTCCCTCAATATCTCTTTGCTCTCGTCTTGCGATTTGAATTTGAATTCAGTCAACTGCATTTCCCAAGGAAGTCTTACATTCAGACCCAAGTTATCAAAAGCATTTGTTTACTGCTTACAGACTGTTAATATCTTTTGACAGAGGTCTTCAAGCCCATTTTTTAACTGAGTTATTGGAAATATTTTAGGAGTTATTTTTTCAGAAACAGATCAGGCAAGCAAATGAACGTAAGTGGGTATCGCATATAAAAGTTGCCTGTTTTGGTCTTCCAGGTGCTGCATCTGGTGTGAGAATTCAGGGGGGAGTGTGCCTCGTAACGAAGGATGCTCTAGCATACCACAGGCAGCACAGTATTTCTGTACTTGCCTGTAGGCCCAGCTCTTAATTTTGAAGTCCAGTCACTCCGTGCTCAGCTAACAACATTGTTTACCACAAAAGGGTCGGCAAAAACTGCTGCTAAAATTGCTCACTGGTCAGTTGTGTTTCTTGAAATTAATTTTCAGACTGAGTAGCTGCCTGCTGTGAGGTTTATGGTAGACTGTCTCTCCTGACTGCCAGAAGTTTCCTAGGACCTTTTCATGCACAAGCAACACATTTTAAAATAGGCACTTGCTTAGGCACATTATCATTCTAAATGTCTGAAAGTTAGGTTCTCACTCTTTGTCACCATAGAAATGATTATACAATTACTTACCAGTTTTTCCAAAGATGGGCTGCCTGTGTATCTGAGTACGGATTCAATGGCTCTCCAAGGCATTGAAGAATTACTTGACTGCAAATAAGAGACCATCTCTTCACTACCCAGGACCTAGCAGAAAAGGAGCAGCCACAAACCAGGCTCGCCAAGCACATTTTGCAAGTAGCAGGCAAGGCAGGCTCTGGGCACATCCTCTCCCAGCTGTAGCTTTCCCAGCTGGAGAAACTGGAGTGTGGCATGGCACCTGGTCGCTGTTACCCCTCCAAGGGCTGTGCTTCCAGGTCTGCCAAGCAAACTCCTTCAGCATGTGCTGCTTAAGCCATTTTAGTCAAAGTAAGCTGTCTCCCAATTGCAGCACAAGCTGTATAGATGCAACATAACGCAAGCGATGCTGCTATTTCAGCTGCAGTGGAGGACCTGTAGGCAGAAGTTCTCACTGCACTTGTTTGTACAATGGCATCTCAGAGCACTTACCCAGTGCAAAAAGGGTATGAGGATCCCTCACACTCACATGAACTTCACCCCTTTTGGCAGCTTCAGTGTTGAGGTGCCGAGCACTTGTGCATGGTTTAGCCAATATTTGAAGAACAGATATTTTACACTTTAACCAACCAGGCTGTTTTTCTCTTTTCCTTCCTTTTTTTTTTTTTTTTTTTGATCACTTGATTGAACTGCATGCAGCAGCACACTGGACTCATCTGTAAGATAACTCTTATTTCACTCAATAGTATACAGTGTATTCACTCTCTTTAAACCTCTTTCAAGTCCAATTTTGATTTCTGCCCCAGTATTATATTCCTCAGTGTTTTGTCTATAGAAATAATCTTTTATGAATCTTGGGTTCAGTGCCCAAGTTCCCTACAAGTCCTAAGAACTCTCTTCTCTGAGCAGTACATTCATTAAAGACACTGAAGAGAGCCCTTTCAAATTCAAATACATAAAAGCAAACGGGAATACAAAAACACGAAATGCAAACACAAAAATGCAAACACAAATGCCTTCCACAACGCGGTTGAAAGCAAATGAAAGGATAAGGTTTTTGATAGGGGGAAGCAATGGTCTAGGAAAATAAAAATTATAAATCTTTAGAAAGGAATATTTGAGGTGTTTTCTTCTGAAATGGGGAGAAGTGTACTGAGCAAGGTCTCAAAGTTCATCAGATGCTGTGCTAATTTAAGAGCCTTAAATAGCATTGGCTGTCTGTCATGCAATTGTATGTTTGTCAACTGTCTGTGAAGTTGGGGCTCTAGAGGATCCCAGGTGTGCCGGTGGAATCTCGGGAGCCAAAAACCTACCCAAACTGTCTAGGATTTTTATTTGTCTTGATTTTTATTTTGTTTTCTGCCAAGTTCAGCAAGGGTAATGGAAACAACTAGTTAAGAGTAAAGCTGGACCTAAACTGTTTGTTACCTAACAATTTTTCATCTTCCAGAACCCTTTTTTACAGTCTTAAACAGTCTACTTTAAAAGAAACACTTTTTTTTGTCCTTTTCCCTGTTTCTAAACAGTGGAGAAGTACTGAAATGCAGTGCCAAAGCCTTTTCTTCCAGTATTTCCATCCCATTAGAAACCACAAAGTGAGGCAAATGCTGAGAGCAGGTCTCTTCTTGCAAAACTTCCAGTTCAATCTATTGAACACATAGGTTTGGATGAGTTTGATTAAGATTGCAAAGGTTGACTCGGTCCTTCATCCTCCACTGGCAGGTAAATTGAATCATGGCATTTATAAAGAAAAAACCTCGCCAGACAAACTTGATTGCATTTTTGATGGAATTACAAAATTAGCAGATGATGGGAAAGCAGTAGATGTAATATATTTGGATTTCAGGAAAGCATTTGATGCTGCCTCATGAAATCTTACTTGAAAAATTAATTGAGATTGGCTGCCAGTAGAACACTGTCATGTGGGACGAGGAGCTCAAGCCTCATGAAAAAGGACAATGACAAGAGGCAGCAGAGACTTGCCTGTGCCCCTGACCTCAGCGCTCTGAGGACATCACCTTTGGTCCCCCACGAGGAGATACAGCCGCAAGGCTCTCTGTGGGCTCCCGCCGAGTCTGGCTGTGCTGCCGCAGTTATACTTGATTAGGGTGGAGGACTGGAACGTAGCCTGCTGATGTGATCAGGGAAAGTGTGACCCGTCTGCCATGTGGGACGGGGGGCTTGGTGTCACGGCGGCAGTCACGTGCCGCTTTCCTGGAAGCCGATGATGCTGGCATCTGAGAAAAGAAGTTTATGGCTCTCCCGTGCTGGGGGACAGAGGGTACCGAAAGCAAAACCTACCTGCCTTGTTGGTAGAAGGGTGAGAGCCCCTAAAAGGATAATTATCTACCAGGTTAAAGTAAAGGAGACAGAGATCTTTAAAGAACACAAACTATCTTAAGACTGATTTGTTCCTCTATGTCAAGGAAAAGAGACCGTTATATAAAATATTCTGCTGTGA
Organism: Fregata magnificens; assembly: GCA_013389945.1. NCBI lineage: Eukaryota > Metazoa > Chordata > Aves > Suliformes > Fregatidae > Fregata > Fregata magnificens. Next base: position 14,848 of record WAAD01012812.1, read on the forward strand.
TTTCACATTTCGTTCTGAAGGCATCATCCTAAGAAAAAATATTGACAAACAGAGGTAATTTTAGAGAAGGAGCAAAGCAAAATGTCCAGATGCTGCTGTGATAGTATTTATGTTTCTACACACACACACATGCACGCATGCGCGTGCACACACACACACGTGTGTCTGTGTGTCGTATAAATAGCTGGCCTAAAAGGCAACCATAGGGGTTTGGCAAGGTACCAGCATTTAGAGGCCATAATAAAACAAATAAAAATGGCACAGACTTAACCAGTCAATTCAGGGATACTGCAGCTGACTCCAGTAGGAGCTTCCTGAGGGAAAGATGGATCCTTGGGGTTTATACAGAACAGCTGACTGTGGAGAAGGTGGTATAACTGGACAAACTGGGTTGAAATCAATAAAAGAAATAAGTAGCTGAAATACAGGGAAAACTCCTAACAGTGAACGTCCCATGACGTTAACAAAGGAAACGGTAAATAACTCATCCATCAGAACATTTACATCTAATTTGGATAAAAACTGCTTTTTCCCACATGGATTCCCCTGGCCCCTGCCAATTCCTTGAAAGCTCACAGGAGTCTCAGTGGGGTTTGGTTACACCTCAGCAGAAGACAAGCCCTTATCCACCCAGTAGAAAAATATTTCCTCTGGCTATCTGCCATGTAGAAACCAGATCTTAGTGTTCATTTCAGTTCTTTCTTTATGTTTCTCGCAGGCTGTCTCTCCTTTCCCGCTCATTCTGCATGCCTTTACCCTCATGGGTAAGGGCCAGGTCTGCAGTTGCAGAAGAGCTTGATTCGTGCCATGCTCCACAGAAACTCTTCCCAGCAGCATCAGTCCCCACCAGTTTCACTTTGCAAGAAGCACTACTGGAAGTGTTTGTGCATTGGAGCATCCTACACATTTTGACTGTGCAAAGGAGGATAAATCTATCACCTAGTCAGGGCAGATTTGGTCATGCAAGCTACCAATTTGTTTATCTCTGTTCAACGGTTAATCTTTTTTTAAATACTGGAAGCTTAAATCTAAAAATCCACTGCTTTCCTAAGACCTTTTAAGTCAACTTTCAAAGGCAGTCTTTTATTGCTGGGTTATAAACTCCTTTACAGAAGGAAAGCTTTAAGTCTGAATATTAAAGTGTTTAAAGTTCCTTTTTGGATTGTGAACCTATTATTAAAGCAGGATGGAAACTAGTTTGCAGTCTGCCTTTTACACAGAGCATCCATACTGCCAGAGTCCAAAATGAAGTCACTTTTTTGGATTAGGCACAGACCACAGAAGGCTTAGAAATGCCACTTGTAATTAAAAACATTGCGCCTGGATCCCTCTGTCTTTATCGAGGTTAAATGGCCACTGAAAGCAATACAAGTTGAGACTGAAGAACAACAGCAAGCTCATGTCCTCTATTTTCTAATATATTTAACTGTTTATGGATGCTAGGAAAGCTTTGTACATTTTGTACGTTTCAACAGTAAAATGGATGCAATTTCCTCTAACTTTGATAGTGATTGTAATAACAGTTAGTGCTCTGTGAGGCCAAGCAGAGCCACCTTTCCTTGTCCCCTTCTCCATGCCATATGAGATTGACTGTCAACCCTTCAGCGTGGACAAATGTTGTGGGCTGTTGTTGCAGCTTGCTTTGTTTTTTCAGCTTTATCTGTTGTATTTCTAGTAATGCCTTGTCTACTTTATGGATCAGAGACTTTTATCTAGCTGTCTGGCTGAGCTTAGCACAATGCAGCTCTGATCCTCTCTGAGCTATCACAGTATCAATAATAATTGCACAGCATTTTAATTCTTAAAAATGTTATGTAAACTAGATGGGCTAGGTTCAGTAAAGGATGTATGCAGGTACCTGAAAAAAGGGCTCGGTTGGAACTGAAGCGCTAAGCAGAATACTGTGATCTAAAATATCCCCTTCCAGTTGCTGGCAGCTGTGGGCTCATAGGCCTGTTCCTTTTTACTCAACATTTTGTCAGGCGCCGCACAGCCCAGTTTGACATCTCCTGCCTTCACTTCCACTGCACTGTGGAAACTACGTGTCTTTCCATTCAGGTTCCCTCCACCTCCCCTGGTAAATATTCTCAGGATGTATTACATAGGATCAGACCCCTCCAGAAATACAGCTCTAGCCACTTTTTTTCAACGTACCACAGGGACAGAAGAGACTTGGCTACCTGGAAGATAGACCCACCTCCCCAGAAACATATGCCAGATTCCAGAAAGATTATGTAGAAAAGGTGAATATCACCCTGCAGACTAGTGATTAGGGCATTTACCTTGGAGGAGAGAACCCGTACTCCCAGGACAGATTCTGCAGCTTGCTATCTTGGATCATCATCAGACAAGAGGGAAGAACAGTTTGGTGAACGCAGTTCAAAACTCAAGAGTTCCCCAGATTCGTTAATTGCCATCTCAAGGTACCTCCTCACTCAGCAACCTGGCTGCGATCTGGGGCTCCGAGCTTTGCTCAACAGCCCCTGGGCTTACTACTACTGGTCCTAGGCTCCCCTCCTGGGGATGGAGCTTAAAAGAGCCACATAGCTTTTTTTTCCCTGGCACAAACAGCGTCGGTATCAGTGAATTCTTTGCAACCACATCTTTTTAGAGGGATCCCCATTTCACCATAAACCTTCTGTGCCCAAGTTTAGATTCTTTCTGATAAGGACTCCCAAATGTGCTGAATTTGGCATGAAGTTATTTTGTGCACTTAGCAGACCACAAAGCAGAGGAGAAATGCCAACAGCTCATTAACCCTTGTATCCCCCTCCTTTTAACCATATTCATTATATCATCTACCAATGCAGTAGAAGTACTGCAGCCGACTGTCAGGAAAGAGTTGAGGGTCAAGTATAGAATCCAGGCATCTGGTCCCGGAGCCGCTCAAGTGAATAGTAATAGGGAAATCATCCACTGGGATGCAGTTGTTCCTGCACCACACTAATCCATAATGCTTCTCAGCTGAACAGCAACTTTTATTTTTTGTATTTTTTTCTTGAATGCATCCGTAAATCTGGATGTCATACTCCTTATCAAGTTACCCAGGTGCCATATTTCTAAGTAGTTTACAAAATCCCAACCTACAAATAAGAGTAAAGTTGTGGGTAACATACTACTAGTGATTTCTGATCTAGTGCTGGTCAGAGAGTTTCGCAGATGATCTTCAGTTTCTGTCACCAATGGCAAAGTCTTTAGAAATATTACAGCCTGCAACAGGGGTGGAAGGGCTATGAATAGTAGTAATATTGTACAATTTAATTCCGGTTTTGTCAGTGAATCAGCAGTATTCAGAGAGCTGTAAATCCTTGTAATTCTTCCTCTCTGCCTGCTGACGATGCAGGATGTGTGCCGAGCGTCCGTGCCGTGCTCTGAAGGGGCAGTTCTGTGGACGCTGTTGAGCCAGTGCTTTGTTGAAAGACCTCTGGATTGCTGCCATCAGAGCCAGGGTCAAGAAATATTCCTTGGTGAAGTAAAATCTAATGTAACGTTACATGGTGTGGTTAAGGACTCTGCATAGCGTGTGTACGGGTGTTACACTAGCTAACGGAGCATAACAAAACGAATGCCTGATTCCCCTGAAGGTACAGCAAGGTAGCTACTTCTTTTTTTTGTTTTGTTTGCATGAAGATAGCATGTATGTCTTTTAGTCAAAAGTACAGGCTTTTTAGTATATTTTAACTGAATGTGAAAGTTCCTCTGTTCCCTTCTGGGTGCTGGAATGCAGGGATGGAGAAAAGGAAAGCACTAAAAGCAGGAGGGTAACTGGGGGCCTGTTGTCTGCAGATAGGTAGGGCAAAAATCATGAAGGAAATCTGTATGTTATTAGCTGGCTCAGTTAATAAAAACTGAATATATATGACACATTTAAAGGTTTAAATATCTCTTAAAACATTTTACTGGCAAAATTTTAAAGCCATAGTTATTTCTGCACTGAGCTATGGAACTGTGAAGAAGTTGCCTCATGATGTTTTGCGCATAGAAAATGTCAAAAAAGGCAAAAAGGGCAGCTTTAGGTAAGGGAAACAATGGAAAAAATCCTGCATATGCTGATACTTCTTTATACATGCACTTACATTTGCAAATGCACATGTATACTCTTTGTGGAAAGCTGTTTTGTGCTGGAGGAGTAGAATAAGATGGAACTAGGAGCGGAACAGACTTTGAGCGCAGCAGCAATAAGAGGACAGTAAGAGAAAAACACTGAAAGTCAAGGACACTGTCAGGTATGAAGTTGAGATAGGAGGTACTACAATAAATGCACAAAAGTGGAAGAAGGGTGATAATATATGCTTGAATGGGGGAGGTGGCAAGGCTGATGAGCTTTAAGGCATGTGTCGAACTTTAGTATTACGTCCCCCACACTGTGCTTCCCAAGAAAGCTACCAAAGGTGACACCAGCATCCAGCACATATGGTCAAGGGAAAGAACTATCAGATTTCTCTTCCCACAACTATTAACGCGCAACCAAATGCTTCTCGATGGGATAGAAGCAGTGCGTGTGACATTGTCACAGGACTAAAGACTGAAGTCACACGGTTATACATGCTTACCATCATCAAGCCGGAACTTCAACGAAACCATGCTTCTCTGTGCCACGTTACCAGAAAGGGGCTGAAGAACAAATTTTGAGAGTCACTGATAAATTATGGCCCACATCCTGCTACAAACACCGCCTTAGCATTTGAAATGCATGACAGAAAACTGTCCTAAATGATCACTGACCTTCAAATAGAAGGGGGAAGAAAGCCAGACCCAACTTGACAATATCTTCTCTGAAGCAAAAAAACTATATTTAACTGAATTCTCACAAGAGGATAAATTTGGAGCATTCTCAGTTTCAGAGTGAATATTTTATATAAACACACTAAACAGTGTAGGAAAAATACCGTGCTCTCCACAACAGTAATGCTCAGTGAGCTAAAAAACCAGACTGGGCCAGATATTAGTTATAATTCCCAATGCAACCTATTCTTGAGTATAAAGTCTCCTGAGAGACACCTTACATAAGAGGAAATTATGAATAATCACAGAAAATACATCAAAGCCATTTCAGATATTTCTAACACAAGAAGTATATACTAAATGTTGGGAAAAAAACCCATGTGCATATTAGCATTTAGGTTTTCATTTTGTATGGGTTGGAATATTTCTTCCGCAAGCAGGGTTTATAAATCTGCTAGGGCATGGAGTTCTGACCAGTCTGCTGTGTGTTATATTCAGACTGTATGATCTCAACAGGAGAGCACAGAAAGGGAACAGACATAGCGGATCAGAAGCAGTCAGGGAACATTAACTGCATACATGCATAATTATCACTACAGTGACCTGATGGAAATTTTGCAAGGATTTCAAAATACTACTGTGTACTAGAAACAAGAAGAGTGAAACCCTTCTCAAGCCATTTTGTGTTTCCATACACATGCTAACAAATAGAAACGACAAATAATATTATCAACTAATATTAATTCGTAACAGCCTCTCAAATTTCAGCAGGGATTTTCAAGAGAGAGTAACTGGGTGCTTTGGCAATGGTAGAAGACTGCAGTGATACATAAAATCAAACTGGATGTTATATCAATATGTAGGCCATACAGGAATAACTGTAAAAATAACAAAATGCAAGAACAAGGGACTCTTACTGCCATAGCCCTTACAGTCTGTGTTGCGGATGCATCTTTCTGTCTCTATATCTGTGCGTCTGTCGATTTTCTATGTTATGGAAGTATGGCGATAACTTAAAGGTGGAAAAAGAAAAATTCAAATTTATCACGCAGGTTTTTTTCAACACGGTACAATGGTGTTCAACACTGCGCCCTAACTTAGCCGGAGTGCTAGGTCAGAGTTGGGGACTGTAGGTTATGGAGTTTTAAAATATGCTGAAATTAATGAAACAATATCCACTGATCCATGGTTTTATACCAGCCTGTCTCAGTCTCAGGTCAAACTAGAAAAGTTTTTGACAAGAGCTATAGGTCTGACTCTCTTTTTGCTTTGCTGCTGACTTAGCTGGTTAGCTAAGTAAGTATAATATAACCCGCAAAATCCTCCAAAAGAAAAAAAAATCTACAAATTTAGGTTAAAAACAAAAGTTATGGTAACATTAAGTGTCTCTAAGTTTTGCAATAATCCTCCAGTACTTTTGCATCCCAAAAGGCTCCAGATGTGACCAGCCACTGCAAAATGGCAAGTTGTTTATCAGCATTCTACATTGCAAACTGGCACCTGTAATTTCACTCTCACTTTGCATCAGCAGAATTAAGATATCCACAAAAACCCTACTAAGACAGGTTTCTGCGTATTAATGCATAAACATTTATAGTAAAATGCCCTGTCTGTCACCCTCAAGGTGAGGTATACAGCATCCGATCCTTCCTCCTGCTCAGCTGCGCGTATGCAGCATGATCCAAGTGTTTCTTTCTGCTGGGTGTTAAGGGTAGCTGTATCAAGCAAAAGAGAGAAAATGAATATAAAACAGTTACTGACAGCACTGTTATTAAACACTTGATTTTTTCCAGTCTTTCCACGAACTGCCTTTTTTAGCTGAGTAATGGGGCTTGCCACTGCCCACCCACAGGCTTGCTGGGACAACACTCGTACGTTATATATGCTGACCAGATCCTGCAAACTTTACTTGTGCGAATAATCTCTGCTGATGCAGCAATCACTTTGAAGAGATAATGGGGTCCGAAGCACTTGCAATCACTGACAGATTTGGGGGC